>APFE031446140.1:6756-16901 GCA_000404065.3 Pinus taeda | reverse complement strand
AATGGTGGGGGATCATTTCCGACCCCCCCCCCCCCCGGGTGCCTCCAAAGATTATCCAACAGGGGGGGATCTGGGTAAGTGATCTCTACTAGCCCACTTTTTCTATGTGGAATCCACTCATCTACACTGCTTCCCCCCTCCAAAATTAGTTACCGCCACTACCCCCTCCGAGCTCCCCACTAATCTACTTTCCACTACCGTTGACCGCCCACACAACCATTTCCCTCCGCTCCACCATACCACGCCACCTAATCATCTCCCGTCTAATCATACCCCACCACATAATTGCCTCCCGTCATCCTATCTTGCCATGAACCAGTCCCATTCTACCACCTGTCCTCCCCACTCCTGTCTGTTGATTCTTTCCATTGAAATCCAACTGTTCCTAATAGGAACATTCCTATATGAAACATACATGCTCCATAATGAGCCGAACGTAGCAGAAAACGCAGTTTCTCTATAAAAACAAGAAATGTGCTCAGGTGGGCCCCCTTTCTTTTCATGTTCATGATAAATATCTGCTGCGTGACTCGACTGCCATCATCTCCTACCTAGCTATCTAGTCAGCTGTTGCAGAATCTATACAACACTTCTTTGATCAAGTACCTATCAGAACAGAAAAATACACAGTGACCAATTTGTCTTTCCTAGGTAACCATTATCTTTCCTGTCTCATTTTTCCTATTTCAGTATGACACCTAATGGAAAATCCAAAGCATGTAATGAAAACCCAATGTTGCCTCCACCTATTGATTTGGACCATCAACCCTTAGTAGATCATTTATACCAAGTTGTAGAGACCAATTGTGAGTTTGATTTTAAGAACTTCTCAGTTGGCTCAAATAGAATTATCTTGACTTCAGTGATAATTTGGGATTGTGGGACTCCCTCCTACCCCAATTTATTTTTCCCTGGACCTGTTATTTCCTAGAATTTGTAACCTGGTGTCAATTTCGATGCATTCCGATCGAGAGAACAATAGTGGCCCAAAATGGTGAAATCCTTTTTTCCATTAATGTTCATTCAATCTCAGATATGATCCAAATCAAAAATGCTGATAATATACAACCTTTTCACCCATATTTCCTCATGGAAATGTACAATAAGCTAGATTTCCCACAAAGAGCCAAGATATTTGAGATTTTCTTACTAGAAAATGGCCAATTGCCCAAAACAAACCCTCCTTATCCTGCTTCTATCTTCCCTGAGATGACCAAATAAATAGTTTCAATATTTAAGTGCTTATTAGGATACCATTCTCACCAATCGGTCAATGAAATCATCCTAGCCTTTCTTTCTTTGTCTTCCAAAGGTGAGAAGCCTCCTACCCTTTTCTGTTATAGTGATTTTTTAGCTGAGAGCATTCATGAACAATTCATGAAATTTTCAACTGAAGGAGTCTTCAAGTATGCATTTTTTTTGGTGTATTTGTTTCTTTATTATCAATCAGACAGGTTTTCTTTTCATATACAAAAGTTAGACAGTCAATGGAACTCCCAATCAATTATTCATTAGACCTCCCTCGTCAGAAAGAATAGCACTAAATTCACATTCACTGATTTTGTAGATCAATTTTTTGCATATGGCGGCTAGTTTGTTAAGCAATGATGCAGAACCAAGAATACATTGAGAGACCAACAAAATTTTTCACCTACGTGACCAAACCAAGAAATGAGACTGGTATTTATGCCAGAGTTATATAGAGATCAGGGTATATCGGTGTGAATTCCCCCCTAATAAACTCCCTAATTTTGTGCCAATTCGCATTTTTGCCTTAGAATTTATCAGAAAAATGATCAACATGGAGCAAATACACTTCCTGGCAGCCAAGAATAAAGCACAATTAAAAACAAAAACATGAATTGGTCCCTCCACATGCAATGCAATATTAGCTAGACAAGAAGCAAGTGCCATTTTGAAGCAGATGAACTTGAAGCACAGTTTTACATGGTCCTATGACAATTTTGGTATAATTTCTAAGTTGAGGGTAGAACAGAGGTATGCTCCTTACGCCCATACTTTTAGACAATAGAAAGAGAAATTCATGAACCAAGAAGAATGGAAAGATAATACATTACAGGGGGCGGAAGAACAAGTTTTATCAACTTCATAGGCACTAGTACCACAGGAAAAGGTTGAAAAAAGACCAAAGGAAACCATTTCCCCTTTAGTGACAGATATTTCAGCAAAGTATTTCATAGTGTACAATAAGAGGCAGAAGACCATGGATGTAGGAGAGACATAGCAACAGAGTGCAAAACAAGAACAACACATTATCTTAACATGCTTAGGTACACCTTTAGTGTCCAATAGAGAGGAGACCATTCCTATATTGTTGATGACCTCACTAATAATAGAGACATTTGTTTCATCACCAACATGACAGATGGAATAGAGCAAGAAAGATTAGAATATTTTTTCCATCTACAAAGAAATCAAAGAAAAAAATAAAGCACTCAAGGCTACTACATTTTTGCAGTTTTGGAAGAAAACAACCACCACCCATCATAGGCTTCTTTCAGCCTTTGATGTTGAGAAGAGAAAAATGCAAGTTTCTTTCCTAGAGCCCAAATTTTCTCAGCCTCGATCAGAAGATGTCTACAAGTAGTCCATCTTTAATTTTAATATAGATATGATACATCCTATAGACAAAATGGACTTCCATAAACAACCTGGTAAGATGATTTACGACACTATCACCAATTCATCTATGGTTGCAGCTAAGCTCCAAGTCTCTATAAACAACATTCAAGCACACTTAAAACTAGAAAGGATTTATTCTCTAACTAATGACACAAAGATAAAGCCTTTGGAAGATGTGATCATTAAATTTGGATATGATCTCAACAATATAACAACATCTGAGGAGATTATAAAGAATAAAAAGCAAGATATGGCAACATTGAGAAAATAGCTTAAGCTCCCCTCCACTGAAGATCCAAAAACCAAGGAGTATGGAGAACAAGAAAACAAAAAAGAGAATATGTTCAAAATTATTATTAAACATAACAATCAAATTGCTAAGATGGAGAAATAAATGGAAATACTCCTAAAGGAAAAATAACAACAAACAGTTTCAGTGTCGACCATTCCTTTGGTTGTGATTCCAATGACAGGTACATCGATAGCATAAGCATCAACATCAGCAAAAACTTCAATAGTAGTTACAATAGAAGAAGCACAGTCCAACAACACACCATTAGACCTAGCCAAAGAAATAGAAAACATGTCCATTAAAGACCAAGAGTTTGAGAAGTTGATTGCAAAACTGAAAATTTTGCAAGAAAAAAAAATTAAAGTGGATACCATCTATCTAGGAGAATTACAGAAAACACACAAGCTCACACAAAGGATAGAATATCTAGAAAACCAATCCATTATGGATGACACTATGGCACAAGCTAAAGAGAACATATGGCTGGAGATAAATGAGGCCATCACAAATATATGGCCCTCCATTGAGATCATCTTCGAACAAAATGAATTGGTGCAGAAATCAAAGAGACTCTTAATAGATGTGAAAAGGGACCTTGGCACCAGACTAAGTGATGCCACTGCTCTGATAAGGTTTTTGAATTCAAAATCCATAGAAGAATTGGATGATCTAGATATAGAGGATAGAACAGACATGATCCTAGAAGTGAGAAAGGTTCTCACCAAGAGAAACTTGATGCTCCAATTAGAGAGCAAATGCAATGGTTTGGAGACTATTATACAAAGGTTTCATAAGGAATTTAATATATTGCATCAAAAAGGTCTCCCTGGTCTAGAAGGGATGGGGGATACTTTGGTTAAGCTTGAAGATTATCAGTAGAAATTGTGCTCCATTGCGAGAGACAAGTCAAAATCTGCTAAGGTTGAGGGTACCATTACAGGAAAAGAATGCATGGAAGGCCTCAGTTATGACTTGCTAATTAAACATGAAATCCTTCATTTATTTCTTGGCAATCCTACCTTCGAAAAATACACAAAGGTAGATATGACTTATCGAAAGTTAATTAAGTTTAAACTTCCACATGAGGAGAAGTGGGAAAAATTGTGTGAGTTACTAAAGTAAACATCATCGAGCCTCCATAAGGAAATCAATAGCAAAGCCTCTATTTTTCAGATCCATTCATCACCAACAACCTATGGAAATAGCGCCAGCAGCTCCAACAATTTCAGATTTCCTAGACTTAAGTTCTAATTTTGTAATAAGTTTGAGATATTTTTGTGAACAATTCTAGATATTTTCTAAAGAAGATATTTTGTAATAATTTTTATAAATACTTCATATTTCGAAGTATTAGTGTTGGGACTTGTACTGAGAAAGACTACCGTTTTACTGTAAATTTGATCACTGATATTAAATGACCATTTGCATTAATACAAGAGTATTGTTCCAGGATTCATGTGTCATATCTATTCACGAAGTGCTTCTTACTGTTATTTTGTTACTTATCTATTTTCTTATGTGTTTCTTTCCTCTACTTTTTAAAAGAAAATTAAGTTCTGAATTTGTTTCATAACACTCTATTTTGGCTTAAAACAATGTCAATGTTTTCCACCGAAGTTTAAATATAGAATTCGGGTAAAAATTCTCTATATTTAAAGTGAATCTTAATTTATTCCTTCTTCTCCATTTCAAAAACTACAAAGATCCAGTAGTATGCCTACCTTTCCCTATTTCACTTAAGCTTAATTATTTCTGTAGGTGATCATTTTAAACCCTTCTGACTCCATTTCCCAATGGCATTTCTTTGTTGTTCCAACAAAACCAATTCAAAAACCAAACTCTGAACTTTCACATCTAGCCTAAAATCCCAAAGAAAACAAAGCTAAATCAGAGAGAGAGACCCCTCTCTGAGTTTAGAAGGGATAGCTTCTAAGCTTAAAAGTAGTTATGTGGTTACCTTTGCAATTTCTTTCACAACCTTAAGAAATTATGGAGTTGTAACAGTCGTTATGCATGAACGATAAATGATTATGAGTTTATGATGTCAACATGCTAGTTAGTCACTATTATGGATATCATGATCTTATTTATGTTTTAGTTGACCTGTTGTAAAGCTATATATTGCTAACTAGATTTTTTATGCAGACAAGATATGCTCCCCTGAGGTACATTAAGGTATGAGTTTTCACATGTAGTATAATTGGTGCTTCATTCTTTATTATGTCATCTATTTGATGTATAGTGTTTGGTGTATATCATGTCATCTAGTTGATTTATTTAACATGGTATGTTTGCGAATTGATTGAATGTTTGATGAGTGGCATAATACAAGTATGTAATCCAATGATATTGTTTTGAGATGATTGTACTAACACATATGTTGAGACAATTGATATTTACTTGAATATAGTAGGTGACAGTGGTAGAATTATGTCTAATGACTATAAGTTGACTATGGATTATGACATGATTGTTTGTAAAGGTTGATTTCAAATTGATATATATGATTGCCTTGATATTTGGAACATGTGATTGACATGGGTAAACAATTGCAAGAAACATGTTTGGTATTAGTATGAGAAGTAATAGTTTATATGTTTATATAACTAACAATTGGGTGATGTGACAATACATAGTAATCCTTGGTTTCAACAAGGTAAAAAGGGTAAAATAAAGGAATTGGACAAGAATTGTTTTGGCTATGTTTGGAAACCCCAATCCCAAATGAATGAGTGCCTCGCATGACACGAAGTCTTCTTAACCTTGATTTTGTCTGAAATTTTGTTGATATGTTCTAGAGTCATGAACATGTACTTGACAAGTATATTAGTGAATCTCTAGTTGCAGGTGGATATGTCAAGGGAATTGGAGTCCCTTGAGAGATGGTGTGGATGTGTTCAGTTGCAAGCAACATGTTTGGTACAACAAGGTAAGGTAACTAGTATGTCATTATGTTTATTTATGCACTAACAGTTATGTGTTTATGGCAATATGATGCAGGGGATTGCATGGTAAGGAAATTGTTATGGAATTATGAAGAAGGCTCAGGTTGAGCTTTCCTTGGGAACGATGGGAATTGCGACATGATGTTTGTTGTTAGTCTTGCTCTTTTGGTCTTTTGTGATTGTTGCACTTGAATGGCGATTTTGATTGTGTCTAGTGCATAGCTATGCCACTTTGTTTGTGGTGGCATATTGTTGTTTATTTTCCTTGGTTTTCTTTTCGTTTTCTTCTTGGTCTTTCCTTTATTGTTTTGAGTGTCTTGGGAATTAGTTGGGGAAGGAGGAAATTTAATGGAGCTTGGGGAGTGATGTGTGTGCACCCAACAGGTAATGTAAGACTCAGATGAAGCTTTGTACATGAGTAAGTGCAGCGAAAGGTAAGACTATGACAATCGGTTGGATTGATTGGGTCCATTGTGGTAAATAGATGATGATAGGACAATCATTAGAAAGGTAACTAGGAAGGGTAAAGTAAATGATCTGAGGTGTCAGGTGCCTTGGCTATGTTGGGAACAATTGTTCTAAATGTTGTGCATGCTATGCACAAATAATTAATTTCTCTTAAGCTTGACCTTATGTAATTATGTTGGGATCATGATTATGTTGATGTCTATATGTGTATAGATGTATATATGTATGTCATTGACTGACTAGATCATTATTATTTTATGTTGATGTTTAGGTGTATGTATGCATATCATTGTCTGACAAGGTCATCATTGTTTATGCTAATTCTTGTATGTGTATGTATCTATATATCTATGTTACTATCTAACAGGGTCATCAAGGATCATTATTATGGAGGAATGATTGCCTAAGCAGGAAAATGACATGAAGAGGTTCCTGGTCTTATGAGGAATTAATTGGGAATAGTCATGACAAATATATGAGGTCAATATCTTGTGGATATGAATTTATATTATATGATTGTATTATTCCTATGTTTATGTTATGATAGGTAACCCTGAGGGATGCATCAGTTAAATGAAAGCAGTGTGGTATACGACATGTTGGGACAAGTGTGGATAAGGCACTAGAAGCAAGGTTTCTTGGTAGAGACAATGTGCTTTTGGATGTGAGGTACTATTGTTGCGCATATGTTGTATATTTTGCATTTGTGATGTTGTGCGCATGTAGTGATGTATGTATATAGTGTGTGTACATGTTGTTATGCAATGATTATGTACAAGGTGGTACAGATAGTGTTGTGTGCATTTGTTTCTCTGTGCATGTTGGATAGCAGTGTTGTGTACATATGATGCTATGTACATGTTGGATATGTAGTGCTATGTACATGTGTTGTTGCGTGCATGTTGTACATGTGGTGCTATGTACATATGGTATTTTTTGCATGATTATACAAGTGGTGTTGTGTGCATGTGGTGTTGTGTACATGTTGTACAAGTGGCACTATGTGGAGGTAGTGTTGTGTACATGTCATGCATGTGGTACTGTGTACATTTAGTGTCGTGTACATGTCGTGCATGTGTTACGGTGTACATGTGGTATTGTGTACACATTGTATAGGTGGTGTATTGTACATGTGGGTTTGTGCACATGTTGTGTAGTTGGTGTCATGTACATGTGATGTTATACACACGTTGTGTAGGTGGTGCTTTGTACAAGTGGTACTATGTACATGTTGTACAAATGGTACATGTGTACATGTGGTATTGTGTGTGTGTGGTACATGTTGTATTGTGTACAACTGGTACTATGTATGTGTATTGTGTAGATGTGGTATTGTGACATGCGTACTCGTTGTGTTGTACTATGTGTAGTACATGTATTTTGTTGTGTTGTATGCCAAGTGTACGTACATGTATTGTGTGGTAGTGTACATTGGGTATAGATGTGTGAGTTGTGTTGTATATCGAGTGTATTTGTATGCATTTGCGGTGTCACATGTTATGTGTGGATGCATTTCTTGTGATGTACATTATCTACGTATACATCATGTGTTGTGTATTGTGTTGTGTTGTACACTAGGTGTGTATGTTGTATGTCAAGTGCAGATGCATGTATTTCATGGTGTGGTATGTTGTGTGTGGTTGTATGTTTGTGGGATGTACACTATGTGTGTGTGCACATGGTTGAGGAGAAGGCACTAGGTGTTTTTCAGGTGCGGAAACTGATCTGGAGTGCATATGGAATAAGGAAAAAGGTCGAAGCCAAGGATTGATTAAAGGACAAGTATCAGTGTTTTATTTTAGTTTTATTATGCATGTTATTTATGATTCTCCTCTATGATGATTACATGTCATCTATGATTCTGGTTTATGATGGTTACGTGTGAGTTATGACAG
Organism: Pinus taeda; assembly: GCA_000404065.3. Lineage (NCBI taxonomy): Eukaryota > Viridiplantae > Streptophyta > Pinopsida > Pinales > Pinaceae > Pinus > Pinus taeda. Next base: position 8,658 of record APFE031446140.1, on the reverse strand, counting down.
TTGTGTTTTGAGCTAACCTAATGTGATATGTTATACATGATGATTTTCTTAAAGATGTTATTTTGACTTGTTGTGAAAGGAAGCAAATAGAATTGCAAATGTACCTTATTGACGAGCTACCAATGAGGTATGATTTGAAGTTATTTCAATTCTTTTTTAATCTAATGGAAATTATGTGCTTGGTACAGGAATGCATGAACATGCCCAGTTAGGTGGTTGAAATTGAATGCAAGAATTAGCAGCATCAGCAAAAGGAATTGGAAAATGCAGCAGTTGGTTGGTAAAGAACTTTAGGAGCAGGGTCATTGAGGGACACTAGTACCCAATAGTGTCCATTGATTTCCATGAGCATGTTATGAATGGTATGATGGTTTGAGGTAGGTATATTCCTTGTCTTTGTATCTTCCAATGTGAGGAAGCCTTGCAAAGGGATGGACTGCCCAAGATGGGGGTGCCAATGGAACTTGGAAGGTGAATGACTGCACATAAGGGGATCACTGGATTGGTCGAGGGACTGTATAGAAGAGAAGGGAAGGTCATAGATGGATTTGTTTTGGTCATTATAATTTCCAGATGGAATCAGATGCACATTTGGAGTGCGCCCTCAAATAATGAGCCAGTAAATTTTCACTGAGAGGACAAGTGGTGCAAGATTATAGTGCTAGAAAATGGATGGATATTTTCCTTTGAAGTGGATTATGGACTTCCTGGGAAAGAGGTGAATCCTAGTATTACTTTGAGGGTGGAGGTGTGAGCCTCTAGATTCCCTTGTTGCAGATGTAGGCATCATATCTTTTTATTTGTTGGTTGAGAAAATGTGCATATGTGTACATGTGTGTATTATTGTAAATATTGTATTGAGCTGGTTTATAAATCTCCACAGAAAAATATGGTTATTTGTTGGTTGAAGAAAATGTGTATGTGTATATGTGGTTAGTGTAAAAACTATAATGAGTTGTGTTATAAATATCCAGTAATCGGTATGGTTCTCATGTTTCAGCAGTGGTCATTGTAAATACTGCAACGAGTTGTGTTATAAATATCCATGGACAATATGTTTTGTTTTCAATAGCCTTGTTGGTTATAGGTGTCATTGAACACTGAGGATGGTGTTCCCCCAAGGGGGAGGGTTTTTTCATAGCCCTGGTGAAAATTCCATGTAAAAAACATATAAGGCCACGGTTGATGGGACACGTATTCCATGTTGAATGGTGCGAGAAACATCCTAGTGGGTGTTGATTCAGTTTATTATGGCTAAGGGTATTAGAAAAGTCAATGGCTAAGGTTTTGGAAAGGCATGAGGCATTAAATTGAATTTACTTAGGAAAATAATGGAAATTAGGAGAAAAAGGAGGTGAAAGGTCACGGGTTTCATGTGGGGAGGAAAATGAAGGAAAATAATGGAAAATGAAGAAAATTGAGGTCTCATTCATAAAAAGGCTTTTGAGGATCAGTTGGTAAGATTTTGATAGGTTTTGGTGGAGCTTTCTTCTATTCTCTCTCTGTCATATTCTTGGAGACTTAGTGTTTCCTTGGAGCACTCTTGGATGGTGTGGCATACTTGGATTCTTAGAGAAAGAAGGAGAAACAAGAGAAGGAAAGTGCAACAGGATATTGGAATCAGTAGCTATAAGAGGATTTGTTTGCCAGTACCGATTTGCATGTATGTTTTCCTCACTAGTTTAGACATGCATGTGGTTTCTTGGTTATGATATATCATTAGCATGGAGGATTGTCGGGATTGGTAGTGGATTTCCTAGCCTGACCATTTCATGGATAGCCATGGAGTTTGTGGGTTTATTTCCTTTTTTTGTTTTTAGTTGGTTCTCATGTTTCCTTAGCTTGGTTTGAGTTACTAGTTCCTAGAGGCTTGGTTGGACAAATGCTCTAGCGCCCTATAGC
>APFE031446139.1:170956-184336 GCA_000404065.3 Pinus taeda | reverse complement strand
ATGTTAGAAATTCTTAGTCATTTGAAAAAAAATACGAAAAAAACAAAAAACGTGATAAGATTCAAAGACTTCGCTTTTATTAGTCACATGGTAATAGATCTGTTCTTTCATAATTTCAAAACAAGCAAGTGCAACGACTAAAATCATAACCAGCAAAACTAAATTGGGAAACTATTTGGAAATATTTGAATAATTAACCTGCTTACTACAAATAGTGGGTGACATCCTGGTTGTGAGTCCAGTGGCAAGTTATCACATTAACCCTATATTGTAACAATAAATTTATAACTGGCATAATACTGGAAAACAAATAAACAAAACCGAACTATCCTTAGACGGTGGAATCACATTCCTCTAATGATTATAACAAAGAAATTAGAGAAAGTTGTACCCTGAACAAAAAAATTCAGGGCGAAAATGGGTAGGTGTATGTATTCTAATTTTCTCAAATTGTTGAGTCACGGAAAGAATATCTGTCAATTTTGGATATATGTTCTTTGTATCAGATAATTTCTCAGTTTAAATTCTTTTTTCAAATTTTGAATCCGATGCATCCTTTAAAATTGTGAAGCAGAAATTGTTGAGATGAATATTAGGATTTAAGCATTCCTTGAGTTTATGGTTGTAGAAAAAACCTATGGTGCGCAGGATTTAAGCATTTCTTGAGTTTATAGTTATAGAAAATACCTATGGTTTGCCACCTAGTTTTGGTTTTGTTTTTCAATATTTTTCAAAGCTTAACTTTGTTTCAATTTGTTTTTCTATTTCATTTCATTTTGCCAGTTATGGAAAATAAGTTAAGAGTGGAAAATAAGTTAAATGTCTTAACTAGAGTGAGTTGGTGAACAATCTGTTTTCCCAACTGGTTGGAAATTAACACCTATTCAATATCTGCTGACTGCGTGACTGGAAATAGCATATTGAAGCTCCCTCAACTATACAACTTTTGAGGAAGCATTTGGTTTGAAGCCTTTCAATGGTTAAAGTTGGAGAATACAACACGAGTTGAAGCTTTAGATAATTTTTGGGCGCCTCTCTCTCTCTTCGAGGGATAGGAAACGACACTAAAATTATCAGAAAAAGTCTTGGAGATAAGAAATACCTATATTCTGGCTCAGATAATGTCTGCAAGGTTAATCCGTTGAACACCGTAGCTTCAGCACAGATGAATGATGCATCGAGTAAACCTGTGATGGTCAAATGAAATCTCAAGAGGGTTTTTAAAAGGCAATTTCTAGGATTTTTTTGAGGAGTTTCATTGTTCAAAACCCCCTTCCCAAGCCCTTTCATGTGTATTTCACGATCCTCGTCCTCGAGATTTCATGCATGTTTCAATAACAACATTAACAAAAATAAAATAATGCAGATCTCATTTAATGAAAATAAAAGAATATCTAGGGGTGGCAGGAGAGGAGGGGAAGGATTTTCTCAAGTCTGGAAGGAAACCAGTAAGTGAAATATTTATGGGACTAAACAATAAGATAGAATAATTTTACAACAATGTATTGGGCTCTTTTTCAACTTCTCATTAACTATAAAGCGGGATGTCTTTAAAATTATAATCATAAAAGATTCCCTTATCATTATTCATTACTTTCAATTTTTTTACTTTTTATTTTTAATTTTTTATCTCCTTCTAACTAAGATCAAAAGTCTTTGGGTTTCTTTCCATCAAAATGCTTATTTCCACATCTTAAGGAGCCATAACAAAGCGACGGACGCACAAACCTAACCAAGCTTCTCTCCTTGAAGCCGGGAAATTTGTTATCAATGGTTTTTCGGGTTGGAAAGTTATTCCATGAAGCTCTCTATCAATGAATTCTTCTATCCTTAGAGGGTTAATTTTGTAATTAAGGGAAGCTTATTAAGTTTATCTGCAAGGGCTCCCTAGCCAAGTTATTTGTCCACTCATATATCGATAGTTTACCTGTCACCAAGGATGAGTTGGCATGTGGTATAAGTGCTTCTCATGCACCCTTTCTCTTCTTGGATGTGGCTTCATCTAGGTCAGTGTGATCTCTCTTCGTTCTCTTGTCCTCGTACCACGTTCCTTGATGGCCATAGGGTGGGGAAATTTATTACATATTAAGGCTGATTCGATTACTAAGGCATGGTAAAATACATTCTCCAAGATTTTAACAAGGTGCAAGATTCCTAAGGCATGGTAAAATACATTCTCCAAGATTTTAACCAGGGGCAAGATTCATTAATTCAATAGATGAGTCTACAGGTTATTTGTAATGTACTTAATTTTGTGAGTGCAAAAATCGTTAGAGTTTTGTCAAATTTTGGTGATATTAAATAAGAAGAGAAAATAACTTGTAATTTACTTAATTTTGTGAGTGCAAAAATCGTTAGAGTTTTGTCAAATTTTGGTGATATTAAATAAGAAGAGAAAATATTATTTTGTGGGAGAATGGCTGAAAAGTAATATTTTATTGGATAAGGGAGACAAATGATTATTTTAAGAGAGAATGACTGAAAAATAATATTTTATTGGAGAATGACCCAAAAATAATATTTTATTGCAGAATGGAGGAAAACCATTAGTTTATTGGAAAATGGTGGAAAATAATATTTTATTGAGAAAGAGGCACATTATTATTTTAATTAGAATGGCAGCAAAAAGTCTCCTAGTGGAAAATGGGCCCCACCAATAAAATAATAGAGAAAATGAGAGTCTAGAAGATAGAAGAAGATTCAATGGAGAATTATAAAAGGAGGATGGACTTAATTGCAAATCGTTCTATTCCTATCTTTATCATTGATAATTGAAGGGAGCTCAATCAAGTTCAAGAGTTTCAATCGAAAAGCAAGCTAATTTTGGTGGACTTCAAGTGCCACCCTAGTTAGCTTTTGGGAGAGATTATTTCAGATCTTCCATTGCACTTATTGCACATAATATTCAACATATGAAAATTATTTGTTTGAAGGAAGCTTCGACATCGTGGTTCTAAATTTTGGTTGCAAGATCATATAGTGTCCAAGGGTTGTGAAGATTGAATCCAATATATAGAAGCTTGGATCCTAGAGGAAAGTTGCTAAGGCCGAGTTTCTAAAGAAATCACACTTGCATTCTTGACTCATTTAGGAGGAGCACAGTGCTAAGAACATGTCATTTGCAGAGGTAGAATCATTTGTTTATGTTAAACACACATGGGCAACAAATGAATATGAAAGATAAAACATGAGGGTACATCTTTTATTAACAACTGATATACATTTATAGTACATTGTTTGACTATTGGGTTTCACATCCCAAGGTCTCTTGAACTTCTTTTTGTTTATTTGGTTTCCACACTAACCCATTGAGGATTAGGTGTCCAACATTCCCTCCCCTTAATCCGAAGGGTTATGTATGAGCCCAAGAAGAGAGCTGAAATACAGAATGTGCAGAAATGCATGGTAGGACTAGGTTGAATGTGCTCTCTGAAATGTTGGTATAAAGGGCGGTGGTTTAAGAATGACCACCAACATTGGAACGCTTAGTGCAATTCCCAGAACTCTTCCAAAACTGGCAAGAAGCTGAAGTCTTCTACTAGAGAAAGTGCTCCTATTGTTTTGAAAAGGGAAGCCTTCAACCATGAAAGGGAGGTCTCACCCCGCATAAAAGGGAGAAATTCAACCTAAAAAGGGAAGTCTCAACTTGTGATGGTTTAAGGATGACCAACAACTCTGGAATGCTTAATGCAATTCCCAAAACTTTTCCAAATCTAGGAAGAAGATGAAGTTTTCTGCTAGAGGAAGTGTCCTCAATTTCGTTCCTGTAATTCTTCTGAAACTGGCAAGAAGCTGAAGTCTTCTACTAGAGGAAGTGTCCCAGATTACCAACTGAAGGCATGCTCAGGGGCATCTTTGTTTCTAGCTACAACTCTAAAACTAGTGTGAGAAGTTGTGGCTCAGGCTTGCTTGATGTGGATTTTAAGCTTGTAGATGACCATCATTTACCCCCCTGTCAGATACAAGTTGAGATGATAGAGAAAACTCAACTGCAAGACTGTTCAATACTCCAGAACAAGTTTTGACATGTGTTTCGAATATCTTCTTAGCTGTTGATGCCCATTGCCAAGAAGCGATCCATCCAAGATGAATCTTTGTTATTGTAGGAAGTTTGTTTCTGAAGCATCTGTGTGAAGAATGGGTGGTTTTATGACAGTGCTTACATGGATGAAGATCAAAACAGTGATCTTTCAGATGGCCAACTTGGTCACAGTGTTGGCATTTCACAATATGTTGTTGTTGTTGTTGTTGTGGAAGAGGGGCAGAATCTAGAATAGTTGGCAGTGAACTGTCATGAATGAATCCAACACTCTGAAACTAAATACGCTTTGAGTAGTCTGGAATATGAAAGGACAAGTCCTTGTCATATCCAAGACTAGTTTTGTGCTTGTTGTGGACAAGTTCTTCCCAAGGTTTGATGATGGGCTTGGGAAGTGTAGACTGAGTTTTTGCATATGTATGTACAACTGCTGCTTTATGGGAGTCTATTTCAATCTTCTGAATAGAAACAGGTTCATAATGATTCCTCTGTTTTAATTCTTCTTGTTGTAGCTGAGATTCGAGCTGTAAAAAATCAATTTTCTCTTGTGCATTTTGTAGATAGACCTGAATGTCTGTGAGAGAAACTTTGCTGACTTTTAATGTGATTAGTAGACAATATCAAAGTTTTGAGGAATTCTAATACTTCATTGATTCTGGCCATTTTCTCTTCAATGTCAGATTTACACCTTAAAAACTAATCACAACTACTTCTCAATGTAGAAAATAATACCCACTCATAGTACACAGTAATATTCTTATAAATGTGCAGCAAATGATCAGTGTGCAACAAGAAGCAACAGGTAGAATTTGAAGATGCTGCAACCGAATCAACTTGAATTGCTTTACAGTAGTCCAAGAGAGTCTTGAAGCATACCAGGAAGCAACTTAAGTATTCATTCAACACTATAATTCTTTCTTTCTCAAAATTTACAAGGAGTCAACAAACTAGATAATGTAGATTGGTTCTTATTGAAAACTTTTATATCTCAACACCTCATATAGTCATATAATCTCAATAATAACATCTATAATAGACCAAGTTCTGGCACCCAATTTCGTTAGCTCATCAAAACTATGTCTTGAAAATAAGTCTTTTAGAATATTAAAAGACTGCAACAATGTCTCTGAAAAAGAACCAAACGATCATATAACTTGTTTGTAGTTATATCCAAAATAACTCAAAACAATGTTGGGAAGAGTTCAACTTTAGCAACTGATTTTTTTTTTTTTTTTTTTCAACGATGAAATTGATGCACCTCAAGCAGTTCCTTCTAAAGCTGAAGTAGGTATTCCACCTCTAGCTATTCCACCTCCAGCGATTGTAAGTACAGTTAAAAAACAATTGGTAGAAAAGAGAATTGTTGGAAATAAAACTGGTGGGCTTGGTGTAAAAAAAGCTTACAACTAAGCGAAAGGAGTATCTTTATGATCAAAAGTCAGAAGAACTTGCATCTACTAGCATTCTTTCAAGTGCAACTACCATAGTACAGGATGCCTCTTGCCCTTCTCGGTTCACATACATGGAGAATAATTCCAATTAAAACTCAAATGGTGGAGCACATATCTATGATCATGTTCCCCCTCCTGCAGCTGGAGCAACCTTCTTAAGATGGAACATGGACATTTTCCACATGAGATATACAGGAACACATTTTCCACCCTTGCAAAATAGTCACAACAAGAAAGCACTGGACGAAACCAATGCTGCTCAAGAAACCAATGCTTCTCAAGAAACCAGTGCTTCTCAAAAGTATTTTCAGAATGCCGAAAATTCGCAGAGCTTTTCGTACAGGCGGAGGAGATCATCAAGAGCTCTGGCATGTTGAAAACAGAAAAAAATAAGAATTGGATTCGTGCATATTTTGCATCTGCATATCTTATGGGGAACACAGTGCGAATCTTTCCTTATTGACACAATGTTGAACATTCCTTCAAGGAAGGAAGTTATGAAGGCTATTCAAAACACTGTGCTTGGGGACATTCAAACTGTCATCATGGTTGCCCAGCATTTCCTACATTCCATATATTCCTACTTGAGAAACTCATGCATCAAAGTTTTTTTTATTTTTTGGGAGCCTCAGTGAAGATGCTATTGAGGAACTGATCCGATATTCGAAGTGCTATGTGTTTTAGTAACAATACAACCATTATTGTAATAAACTAACATCGACTTAATAAGTGGCATGTGGAGTACGAATGGATGGATGTTGATGGACACGATTATAACAAAATGACAACAAGCGTGTATATTCGATGCTCTATGGCACAAGTAATTTACAATTTTTCACACGCATTCTCATATGTCTGTCAAGGTTCAGAATGTCCAAATTTCATTTGAAGAATAATACTCTTACCAGAGAAATTAATAACAAAACACCAATCTAATGAAGAAAGTCCAGATTTCCATTCCGTAGTGTTCCTTTTGGGGTAGAAAATGATGGTTTGGTAAAGTTGGCGACGCAAGAATGAGTCACATTAGTTTTTTTGTGAGCGGTCACAACATAGTTCTAGATGCTCATCTTGATTAGCTTCTTCGCCTTACAGTATCTCGAATTTCTTTTTCTTCTACAAGACTTCGGGAGCAAATATGTCAAGAATCAAATCCTATTACTTTCATTTCACCAAACTCATGAAACCCATCTACCAGAATTTCTGGCTCAACTAAACCATTTTCTTGGCATATGATAGCATAACAAGCAAGGCCATTTGCATTGCAAAAGAAAATTTGGACGCCAAGATCTTTCCCTCCGCCGCTTCCTTTACTTTCCAGCTGCAGTGGCCCATGATATTTATGCTCAAACCCATCGAAGTCGCCTCTCAAAAATACTTGTAGGTGAATCGCCAAGATGAATGCTTACAGCTGCATTTCTTCCTTTACGAATCCAACAAACTGGCTTCGCAGCAACATGACTCTGATTCTCCGCTAGAAAACTACAAAGGTGTCGTCGCTTCCCCTAAGGAGCCCAAGGCCATTACAGTGTCAATTCTCTCGAGCTTAAGACATCATATTCTGAAATTGTCATGCAAGAATCTGTCAAAGAAACAAGCCGTTCCAGTTAATTTGAAGTCAGGAAGTCCAATCAAGGATGACGATTTGAAACTTTTCAAGTGACTTCGACTGCCGAAGAGATTAGTTGTTTGAATACCAAAACTGCGTTAACACTCCAATGTTCAAATCAACAGACACCGTTCAATTAATGGAGAGGCCAAGGTATAGATGAAGAGGCTGTTCGAGGCATGGGGCAATGATCAATTAAATATGTGCTGTGTTCTGGTTTCTAACGGAGTAGTGGTAGAACTATCACGCAGTCAGGATTATGAGATGGCTTCAATGGAGAAGTGGAGGATTTGAATCGCATTTCACAGAAGTTTTAGTTTAGCTTGAACAATATTGAAACTTTGGTTCGTATCCCGTAGGTCAGACTAGAGAATATAAAACGTCTATGACACTGACACAGTGAGACAAAGTTTGCAGCTGGTCTCTTGACAGAGGGTGTAGGCTTGATAGAGGGCACAGACAATATCAAAAACGTATATGACATTGCCTGGGGCAGGCTATAATAAGGTGCAGCGACAGGTGAATGATTAATAACAAGATTTAGTGGGGCAGAGAGCCCAATTTAGGTCCTGCGTTCTAACAGTTGCAGATTTGAGAGGGTCTAGATAACACTGAGGTTTAGAAACAAACTCACAGAAAATGACCACAAATAATTAGTTGCTCAAATTGGAGAAGGACCAGCAATCGCCCGCTCTGATACCATGTTAAACACACATGGGCAACAAATGAATATGAAAGATAAAACATGAGAGTACATCTTTTGTTAACAAGTGATATACATTTATAGTACATTGTTTGACCATTGGGTTTCACATCCCAAGGTCTCTTGAGCTTCTTTTTGTTTATTCGGCTTCCACACTAACCAATTGAGGATTAGGTGTCCAACAGTTTATGCCCAGGATTGAAGGGGAAACACCCAGTGGAGTAAGATTGAGTTTATGGTGAACTCTTGAGGATGAGTCTCTTTCCATCTTGCTGAACAAGTCCCTTGTAGTAAAGTGACTGAGTTTCTAGAGTTTTGAAGGCCAAGAGTTCCTCTTGAGAGGGGGCATGTGTATCTTCCTTCAGAAGGACGAGCACTGCTTCAATTGGGTCGAGTTTTCTATCATGGTTGGCTGACTTTCAAATGGGTTTTAGGAGCCACGTTTCCTTTGCTAGAGAGACTGAGTTTCATTATGAAAGGATGGATGAGCTCCATTGACTAAAGAAGAGTTCATGAGAAACTGGAATTTGTGGGCCACGTTTACCTAGAAAAAGGATGAGCTACACTTACTGAAGGAGGGTTGTATCTCATGCCTGGAAGGGGTTGAATCTCCCTTTTTGGGATGCAGACTAATATCCACCATTTGCTTATCGAGTTATGATATTTTTATGGTAAACATACATGTTGAAGGATACCAAACTTATTAATTGTTAATTTGTTACACATTGGGCAACCACCCTTTTCACTTGCTCTATATTCACTGAAGTTGAGGACCAGTAGACACTTATAGCTGGGTGGGACATATCTCTTAAGTGTGTGTTGTTGGAGTTGATTGTTGATATCTGATATGTATTTTGTTGCACTCATCTCGGTGGACTGATATTTTGTCAGTTTCCTTGTTAAAGAAATTCCCTAGGTTCTTTATTTCTACATTCTTCGTGTTTATACATGTCAAATAATTATGGAGCTTCCCAAGCATAGATTTATCATCACCTATAATTCGGTCAATTTTTCATGTAATTTACGATCTTAATATATTTATTAGTCATGTTGTTTGAAGTTTTTATGTTTCATGCAATAGTCTCTGGGTCTACTATTTGAACATAAATTGTTAAAGGAGCACCTATAGCAGTGTGAATGAGAATTATTTGAGCTTTTTCCTCAACCACCTTCTTCCTCTGTTCTGCTAGTTGTTCCATCTTCTGCTTGGCCTCTTCTTTCTTTTGTTACACTGCACACTTGCTAGACCCAGCTGTCGATTTCGAAGCGGTGCCCCAATATTCCAAGCAGTGGTCAAGGACCACTGTGATCGTATTGTATGTGGCCAGATATAGAAGTTCATACCACTTTTTTTCAGGATCCTACTACGTGCTCATGGAGACCTGATGGAAGTCCGCCTTGAATTCCACATACTGTGCTAGCTGATAATAAATGATCGGTGGCAATTGCAGCTTGCGATTGATGGCCATACGGATATTCACCTCCATCAAGATCCAAAAGACCTTGCTATCCTTGACCCTTTGGGGGGCCTTCGTAGCCCAGAGAGAAGCGCACTTCACCACTTCTGGTAGGTCCTGCACAACTAGAGGAAACTGAATATCCTCTTGTAACTCCCATGTGACCACACTTTTAGACAAAGATTAATCTTTGAGAAAAGCAAAAAAAAATGGTCACAAGATGTTGGGTTAATGACTTTGAAATCATCTACAAAAAAGGAAGAAAAATGTTGTGTAGATGCACTCTCAAGAAAGGATGAGGATGATGGAAGCATTGTTTTGTGCCATTTCTATTATCCAACCAGATTGGATAAATGAAGCAAGGGATGAATGGAAGAATGACGAAGAATTGTGGGCACTCATTCAAAATTTGTAGCAATATCCCAGTACATCTGATACATGTAGTTGGAAAATGATTTGTTATGGTACACACATCACTTATACCTCTGCAAGAATTCGCAACTCCAACAAAAGTTTGTTCTCGAATTGCACACCTCTCCGTTAGGAGGGCACTTAGGATTTTTAAAAACTTACCATAGGGTTAAGAAGGATTTTTTTTGGATGGCCTTAAATCTTATATTTAAAAGTTTGTGGTGGAATGTTTAGTTTGCCAGCAAAATAAAGTTGAAACAATTAAGACCTTGGGTCTGTTACAACTTTTATCCATACCAAGTCAACGTTGGGAGGATGTTTCAATGTATTTTATCATAGGTCTACCCAAGTCTGAAGGAAAGTGTGTCATCATGGTGGTAGTTGATAGATGTACCAAGTATGAACACTTTTGTTCATTATCTCATCCAATTAAATCCAGTACAATTTCTACTGCATTTACGGAAATAATAAAAAAGCCACATGGAAACCAAAAAAATATTGTAAGCGAAAAAGATCCCATTTTCACTCAAAATTTTTGGATAGAATTATTTTCTTGTTTGTGTAATCAGTTAGCTCATATCTCATCTTATCATCCTCAATCTAATGGGAAAACTGAGATAGTGAATAAATGTTTGGAAGGTTATATTCGTTTCTTTGTAACTGATAAAAATACACAATGGGTCAAGAAGTTGCCTCTGGCTAAATGCTGGTATCACACTTCCTTCCATACTGCAACAAAAAATGACCCCATTTATGGCACTTAATGGATATTATCCCCCATCCATCACATCATCTTTAAGAGAAAATTCTAAGGTTCAAGCAGGGGAAGATCACACGAGCATCAACAACAATTTCTTCAAATCTTAAAGGATAACCTCACTTTGGCACATAATAGAATGAAACAATAGGAAAATCAACATTGCAGCAAAAGAAGTTTTGATGTAGGTGACTGGGTATTTTTATGACTACAACCATACAAACAAATGTCCCTCAAGAAAGCTAATAAGGATAATAAATTATCACCAAAGTATTATGGTCTGTACAAGGTGTTGTGAACGATTGGTACTATGGCATACAAATTGGAGCTTCCTACATCTTCCCGAGTGCACCCAGTTTTCCATGTTTTATGCCTAAAGAAGGTTATAGGTGATAAGCTCCTAGTTCAGACAATATTTCCAAAACTTGACAAGGAAGGAAAAATCATATTGGAACCTCAAGCAGTCACAAAAAAAACTCGACAGCTACAAAATAGATCAATTTCAAAGTATCTCATGAAGTGGAAGAACTTACCTGCTAAATATTCCACATGGGAGGATGAGAATTTTATACAGAAGCATCCAGAACTACTAAAACGTTGAGGACAACACTTGTTTGAAAGAGAAGGGCATTTTAGGTCCCTATAATACTAGTGTATTCCCCAATTACTATTGTCATTGCATCCCTTATTGTTATTTTTGTGCCCATGTTGTCCCCATATTGTTATTAATGTGCCCCATAGAAGCCCACTATTGTTATTGTTGTGCCCTTACATTAGTATTGTTATGTCGGCTATGATTATATTGTGACCCCTTAGACTCCTATATATAGAAAGGAGGTTTTGTCATTTGAATCATGCGATAATTTTTTATTTGTGTAATGTAAAGGAGGTTTTCACCTCGAAGAGGCTGATTTTGAAGTCGTTGAACTATCTTTTCTATATTTTTGTTCATTGGTTGCATAACATTTGGTATCAGAGCTTTGGATTCTAGGGTTTTGCTACTTCAAACAAGTCCTCATGGAATCTTCAGTATACCGTTTTTTCTACGAAGTTTCAAAGGCGAAAACAAAAACCCATTTGAGAGGAAATATTTATGAATGTCATGTATGAATTTCCGATCTTGTCTCGCTATATGTTCGGAGATATGATCTAAGGATGTTAGGGTTTTTGTAGGCTCCCGAATTCCATCTCAAACCTGTGACCTTCGGAAAATATTCATCACATTATCTTTGAGCATCGGATTCAAATTTCATAAGAATATAAAGAAAGATAACAGACTATAGTTTTTTGGATATTGGTTTTAGGTCCAAAGGTCAAAACAGTGACACGTGGCACTTCGTACAAGCTCGATCTACTGAACCAGTCTATGATGAGGTCATTGTTAGAGATTTGGCATAAAACTTTCTTGGAGTATCGAATCTCAATCTAACTTGCGGGGCTAGAAAGAGGACATAGACAGATGCCACAGGACACAAGTTTAAACCTTGGAGATCCACCATTACAAAGATACAACAGATTCAATATCAATCTCCTACAAAGAAAAAACAATGTGTATTTTTTAAAATTTGCATAAGTTTTGTTTAAAAAGATAATTTGAAGTGATTCAAAGTGCATAGTGAATCATAATACTCATTAATTGATTCCCCAAAGAAATAAAATGGAAAACCTTGTAAGAAACCCGAAATTTCTATTGTGACGCATGAAGAAGAAGAAAAAATGCAACATGATATATCAAAATTATGACACCATGTGCAACAATTTTCGTTCTCACAAAGAGTAACCAAAAATGAAATGGAAGCTAAGATAGATGGTTTGAAGAATAGCTTAAAATATGATATGGAAGGATTGAAGAATGGCATGAAAATTAATTTGGATGACATGAAAGCTAATATGGTTGACATGAAAGATAATATGAAAGATTTTTAGAATGGTTTAAAAGCACACATGAAAGGTTTCAAGGAAGGTTTGACAAGGTTGCTAAATAAATGCTTCCTAATGGCAAAAAGGTATTAGATGAAACTCATGATGAGAACAAAAGAAATGTTAATCATGATTTCATACTCTCTAACATTGGATGTCAGATTGTTTTCACCTCCAAAATCATTTGCTTCATTCCGGGTCGTAGATGTGGGATTCATTAAGGCCCTCCTGCGACGGGTCACTTCTTGTCGACATCAGCTCATTATCCAAGAAGTTGACATAGGGACAACCCTTTCAGTACTTTGAAGCTTGCATGCCTCAATGGCAAGTTTCTCACTTTCGGCGACAAGTTTACATTAATGACCTTCAACCGAGAGATTTTGTGTGGTGGTTGATGCCAAATCCTTTTTCACACCACGTGAATTGTATTGTATTACCTTGAGGGTCATTGTCATTATTGGTGATTCCTCTCGCGCCTGTTAACATCTTACATCATTGGCTGGTAATCAGGCGATGTCTTTCCATGTTCGACTCCAAAACATTTTCACATGGATCGACTTGTACTCCGAGTGAAGATTGAATGAGTTTTGAAGACCCCGGATCTAGTTTCATCCATCTGGGCTGCAATATATTCAGGAATATAAAGACATCAAATGTACATCATTGCCGAATAGATGATCATCCAAATCAAAGGATGATGAGTCCGAATCATGAGTCTGCCACACAGACAATTGTCTGTCATATGTACATGAAAATGAATTTATAAAGCTGAGCATGGGAATGTCCACCTCAGCTAGATCATGAAAAAATGTTGTCGAAATAATGTATTGTATTGTATCTTATTACAGGTCGCCTCCCAGCTCGAAAAAACTTTGGATCCTCATTGTAAAGCATTTCACCCGACATCAAAAAGATTAACGACCTCATGATTTATGGGGCAACTATTATAGACATTTTTGGGCACTTCAACCCCAATCATAAATGTCCATAAACTGAGGGCTCCTAAGTCCCTAAAAGTGTTGCTTCACTGCCT
>APFE031446139.1:160021-170100 GCA_000404065.3 Pinus taeda | reverse complement strand
ATCTCTGTTCTTCGATAGTAGTATGTTGCTTTGATTCCATAGGTGCTCTTTGAAGCTGGGCAGACGAAGAAGAAGCGACAAAGCTCTATCAAGAAGGAGAAGAATCAAACAAGGAAATCAAGCGCAAGACTAAGGTTGGTCTCCTTTGTTCCACTCTTATCTATTTTCATAAAGGAAAACAAAAGTAGACTTTACTTGTTTGTTTGTAAGATAGCTACCAGTCTTAGTGGGAATAGCAGCATCCGAGTGGACACTATTCCCAGTAACACGTGGATACTACCGAGGGAGCAATATTTCGATCTCCATAATGTGGAAAACACACAAAAGGTACGCATTGCGACTTTATATTTGGAATATATGGGTCAATTCATTTTGTTTTTTAAGTTTTAAATACATTGTCACATATTTTTGTTCATTACATAGATTTAAGGCAACTGGAATAGGAATATATATCTAAATTTATTAGGAGCATATATCTAAATTTATTAGTTGATGTATTTTATACTTTTTAATTTAATATAAATTCTATTACACAGATCTAATATAATTTGTTGTAGGTATAATATATCTAAATTTATTAAATAATGTATTTTATTTTTTAGTTTTAGATATATTACCATTAGAGTAGATTTTAAGACTTTAATATCACAATGTTTATATTAATTATGATAAGATTTTAAAATCTTCATTGTTTATATTAATTATGGATGAAATAAAATATATGGTTGATTTTATAGTCTAGTGTGTCAAAGTTTTAAATTTTTGGGTTAAGAAGTAAAGTAAATCGTAAATAGAAACTTTTTATATTATTTGAAACAATTTATGCGGTTAATTTATATATATATATATATATATATATATATATATATATATATATATATATATTACATTCTAGTTATTAATAATCTTTTTAATTTGGAAGGTAATTATTAATTTATTAATAAAATTTAGATTAGATTATTTTAATCGAATAAAATTAGTAAGATGTTGTCATTTTAAAAAGAAAAAAGAAAGTATTTAGCAAGATATTCTCATTTTTTTAATAAAAGAAAGAGTTTATTACATTATGTTTTGGGAGTGTTTCTCTAAGATTCTTCATAGTGAGGAGGTTGTTTATTGTTTATATCATACACTTCGAGCAAGTTGGCCATTAAATCTTAGTCTTTGACCCTTGACACTCCTTTCCATGCTCTTTTACTTTACCAGTCGATTTTTTTGTTGCTTTAGCACAAGTAATGTGCATTGATCTTAGCCTATAGCCTTAGTTTCACTCCTAGAGTATCAAGGATATTTATGGTCACATAGAAATGTACAGTGAACTCGGGTTACATAGTTATTGGGATGCCAGATTAGAAAGCACATTTTCATCAAAAGGTGGCATATTGTGAGAATCAAGGAATATTTTATGCTCACTAATAATTGGAATCCTCCACAGATAATTATCATAAGAAGACTCCACAATGAATATGAGAGGATCTTGATAAAGTATAATGGGACATAATAGGTGAGCATGGGTGCTTTTCAAACATGTAAATCAAAGTAGAGGTGGCCACCTAGATATAAAACACAGGTCACACCACAAGGAGCACAATCACTACATGCACATAGTTTACCTATATTGGCACATGAAGACAGCCATCCTTATCTTGATTGTAGATTATAATAATATTCTTAAATTTGATGAATAGGATTGAGGTCAAAAAATTGGCCTCACTCTTGTCCATCATAGCAAACACATATCGCACCACAAGGAGCACAACCAGTACGTCCACATAGTTTACCTATATGAGCACATGAATATAACCATCCTTATCTTGATTGCATATTATAAAAATATTCTAGAATTTGATGTGTATGACTGAGGTCAGAATATTGGCCTCACCCTTGTCCATCATATTTTTGAATATTTTGTTGAAAGATGCAACAAGAAATTCTTAATTTGATTTTGCCTTAGTCAAATTGAGAAAATTCAAAATTCCACATCAATAGACAACTTGGATGAGTTAAATGAGGTGACATGGATGTCGTCACTTAGTAATCTTAGTTAATTCGAGTTAGGGGCATGAAGTTCAGTTCTTTGTAGTGATTCCTAAATTTTAGGACCCTAGGTTGAGTTAATTTCAGTTGTGGTAATTTAATTCAGTTAAATTAAGTTATGGTCAACTAAAATAGTTCTAACTATTGGAGGAACTAGAGGAAGGTAAATTTGTGGAAGTGTGACTTCAACCACACTCAGTGATCATCCAGATAAATGATCAATCAACTTAAATTAGCTCATGCATGCATAGAATTTGAGTTACCCAGTTGAGATGGAGATTTAAAGGCAATGTATTATCAGTTGTATACTATTCCCATGTGTATAGGTGGTGCATGCGGTCATAGGAAGTACCTAGAAGAATTATTAAATCCAATTGAGGAAATTTCCTAAATAATAGGGGCTAATTTCCTAAAGGAAAAGAACAAGGAAATAGGAGCTTGGAGGGCTTGAAAATTGGCTAAGTGTTGGCCAAACTTAGTTATTCAGGTAGAGAGATAGACTATACACTTGCAGGTGGTGCTCAAGTTTGACTAAGCATATGTTTTCATCTCTATTATTTGATTAACGCAATAAAGATAGGAACATGTTTTGAGAATTTTCTTTCCCCTAGATAAATCTTTGTGCACATGTGATGTTTCTTTTGCATGTCTATGATTTGTGTTCTAGATTGTGAATTTATTTCCGTAGAGAGGTGGAGTACCTTTGAGTCTTGTGATTTAGTAAATTTCATGAGCTATTTCAAATCTACAGAATAATTTCTACATGGTATCAGAGCAAGATTTCTAGTAGAGTAGAAATTTCGATGTTGTTATTGTAAGAGGATCAGATTTGCAGGATCAATTCTTCAAAGCTAGAAGGATGACTTTCTATGGACTGATACTTGAGTATACCCTTTAGGGAAGCTTGAATTATGTTGCTTGGAAGGACAACATGGAGGCAATGATGGAAGATAATGGATTGAAGTAATTTATCGATAATGACATCCTGAAACCATCAACAACGGATACTCAAGATCTAGCAGAATGGAACAATTATGTAGCCAAGGCAAGGAGAATCATATTGGAGGGAGTATGAGACCATATTTTCTCAAAAATACATGGGAAAGAGACTCTATATGCAATGTGGCAAGAAATGACATATTTGTTCCAGAATATTAGTGACCATAAGAAGATAGTGCTCAAGGATAAACTTCAAAATATCAAGATGCAAAAGAACAAGACTATTCTGCAGTACGTGAGCAGGTTCACACAATGTCATGATGAACTTGGTCAAGTTGGTGTTATTGTCACAGAAGATTATTTAGTAAGCCTAACCCTTCTAGGCCTTCCCAAAAGCTAGTACAACTACCAAGATTCAGTGTTTGAGAGGGAGAAACTACCAACTTGGGAGCGCATATGGTCCGACTTGGTATAGGAGGAAATAAGGTGAATACCAAAGATGGGACCTCATCCAAAGGAGAGGAAGAAGACTTTTCATTTTTCAACAAAGGAATGAAGGCAAAGAGAAAGACGTATGAAGGTGAGGTTGATTCCATCCAAGGGAGCAGGAAGAAAGACTTGTCCAAAATCAAGTGTTTCAATTGTCACAAATTCGAGCACTATGCCACAAAGTGTTCACACAAGAAGGAAAGTAAGAAGGATCATGTAGTAGAAACAATAGGTGAAGCTTAGGCTTCATAGTTTGAGATTGACTACACTCTCATCGCATGTATGGAGAGAAAAGTGACGGGAGTGTGTGGTACTTAGTGTAACAACCCTGGTTAAAAGTCCATGTAAAAATATATAAGACCACGGTCATGGGACATGTATTCCAAGATGAATGGTGGGAAACAAAATTCTAGTTGAGTGTCACTTTGGTTTATTATGTCTAAGGAAATTGGAAAAGGCAATGAAAAAGGATTTTGAAAGGCATGAGGCATTTATTGGCATTTAATTTATGAAAATAAAGGAAATTGGGAGAAAAGGAAGGTGAAAGGTCACAGGTTGCATGTGATGAGGAAAGTGAAGTAAAATAATGGAAATTGAAGAAAATAAAGACCTCAATGATAAAAGGGCTTTTGAGGATCAATTGGCAAGTTTTTCTTGACAGGTTTTGGTGGAGCTCTCTTCTATTCTCTCTCTTTCTCTCATACTCTTGGACACTTAGAGTTTTCTTGGAGCACCCTTTGAGGAGTGTGGCATACATGGAATTTGGAGAAGGAAGGTAAAGGAAAAGTAGACAAGCACAAGAGGATGTCGGTATTAGCAGCTACAGTGGGTTTTGCTTATAGGTACCAACTTTCATATATGATTTCCTTGCTAGTTTTGGTATGCAATGCACATGCATGTGGTTTCTTGGTTATGATATGTCATTGGCATGGAGGATTTCCTAGATTGACAATGGTTTTTCCTAGCCTTGCCATTTCCTAGATAACCATGGTGTTGTGGGTTTTAATTTTGTTTTCTAGTTGGTTCTCATATTCCTCTGGTTGTGGGTTGAGTTACTAGTCCTGGAGCATTGGTCAGAAAAACTCTTTAGAGCTCGACAACATCTATGGGTTGAGTCACTAGTCTTGGAGCCTTGGTTGGACAAACACTTTGGAGTATGGTAGTAGTCATGGGTTAAGTTACTAGTCATGGAGCCTTGGTTGGAACAAATGCTTTGGACCCATGGATAGCTTAGGTAGAGACCAATTTGGTTATGGTTAGTGATGTCCGACTGTGAAGTGGAATAATTGGTTGAGGGTTGAGGTCGTTTGGGCTCTAGAAGACCTGGATGGTTTGGATTGATTTGTTTAATGATATCCCACATTCGTTCTTGGAATATGGCATGAGGGTGACTAGATGAAGAGAGATTTGGCTAAATCATGTCTATATTTAGGTGGTATGTGGAATTCCCAAACCTGGTTGGAGTTTTCACATGTTAATAAGAGCTCTTTTCCTCTTGTAATTGGCGGGTAAGTGTACCTGTTATTATGTGATCTTGATGGTTTCTTTATATTTTTTATGTTGTTGGTTATATGTTGGTTATGCGCATGTTCTATGATAGTGATGATGCATGGACCTCATCATGTTTTGATTTGTAAATGAATGAACAATGTATGTATGGCCTAATAGATGAAATTACCACTAATGTGTTGAGGCATCAATGCTTCTTAGTGATTCTTAGATAAGTATGAGACCCCTATGCTTAGTTATGTTGTTAAGACATGTAGATTTCATATTTATGATATGTTTAACAAAATGCCTGTCATGGCTAGTGGGGGTCTAGTCTAGTCCTTGTTGATGTTTTTATAGATGTATCTTTTTTTTGCTGCAAAATTTCATTCCTGAAGGTGTCATTCAGTTCTAGGTAGTGAAATGGGCTCTCGACCTAAAAAAGTGTCACAAATCCTGGAGACACAGGCACAACACTGAGGAAACAAATCCACGGAAGCTCCCTTCCCCTTGTTGTGGGAGTGTCCAGAGCCTCCCAAATGCACCCTTGTCCATATCAAGGGAGCGTCCAGGGGTTTGATGCACTAACACTTTAGCTAGTCTGAAGGGATTTTTACCTAAGTGATTCGGATGACTCCTAGGAGTTCTATTGTTGAAGTCTGTGTGATGTTTTATGTTGGTTCCACTTCCTTAAATGACACATTGGGAGTCGAATCATATCATAGTAACTTCTCGTCACATGTTTACCCTGGTTGGCTAGTTACTTGGGTAAATGTGCGAGGAGGGTGTTACACTTGGATTCACGTGCCTCATTCCACATGATAGGGAATATAGAATTTTTCAGTGACTTGGAGGAGAAATATCTCAAGATGAACATTGAGTTTAGAGACGACGAAAGGTAAATTACTACCAGGATCAATACAATAACCTTTAAGAGGGATTTAGGATCCCCTCTTCAACTCAAAGATGTTATGATCATGTCGAGTTTGAAGAATAATCTCATTTTTGTATTTGTGTTGAAAGACTGGGGTTACGATGTGATCTTCAGTAAGGGGAAATCATTCCTAAGACACATATCCACGGGGCAAGTGAAACATATCAATGTTCAAGTCAAGAACCTGTATGCACTTGAGGTAGAAGATGCATGCAAGTCCTTGAGGAGCAAGGCAAGGTTTAGAGATATGGTGGTTGAGAGGGAAAATGATTTACCTCTCAAGATGGAGTCTAAGAAGTATCCTCAAGAATTTGT
Organism: Pinus taeda; assembly: GCA_000404065.3. Taxonomy (NCBI): domain Eukaryota; kingdom Viridiplantae; phylum Streptophyta; class Pinopsida; order Pinales; family Pinaceae; genus Pinus; species Pinus taeda. The sequence continues at coordinate 163,898 of APFE031446139.1, read as the reverse complement.
GGAGCTGCCACAAATGGAGAAGCAAACAAGAGGCAGAATGGAGACATCCACTAAAGAAGAGACCTCCATTAGGGGGAAGTTTGAGCCAAGAGGGTAGAGGGAGCACATGCATCCATACCTCTATGCCTTGGGGCAATGTGAAGCCCTGGTTCAAGAGTTACAAAAATTTGGGCAGGGTCAATTGAGGTGTTCTCCTCATAGATCATTACCCTTACTGCATGGGCCCACAATATTTAGTAGTAGGAGGATTATTTTCATTCAAAAATTTAGGAGTTTAGAGGAGTGTTGATAACAAAGAAGGAGGCTTAGTAGCAGAGTCAACAACTGCACAATTTTTGCAGTAGGCAATTGCAGACATAGTTGATTCAAAGTTTGTTTTTAGATACTTCTTAGTTGTAGATGTTGTGGAAGTAGAAACAAAAAAGAAGTGTTGCATGTAGTACATTCCAAAGGTGGTAGATTTATGTAGCTGAGAATCCCTTTCTTTTTGCAAGGGAGGGTTGGAAAATGTAGCAAGAAATTCTTAAGTTGATTTTACCTTAGTCAAATTGAGAAAATTTTAAATTCCACATCAGCAGAAAACTTGGTCGAGATAACTAAGGTGACATGGCTTTTGTCACTCAGTTAGCTTAGTTAATTCGAGATAGGGGGATGAAGTTCGGTTGTGTGCAGTGATTCCTAAATTTTAGGAGCCTAGGTTGAGTTAATTTCAGTTTTGGAAATTTAATTCAGTTAAATTTAGTTATGGTCAGTTAAACTAGTTCTAACTATTGGAGGAACTAATGGAAGGTCAAGTTCTGGAAGTGTGACTTCAACCACACAAAGTGATCATCTAGATAATTGATCAATGAACCTAAATTAGGTCATGGATGTAGAAAATTTAAGTTTCCTAGTTGAGATGGAGATTCCAAGGCAATGTACTATGAGTTGTATATTATATCCGTGTGTACATGTGGTGCATGCAGTGAGAGGAAGGACCTAGAGGAATTGCACAATCCAATTGAGGGGATTTCCTAAATAATTGGGGCTAATTTCCTCAAGGAACAACGAAAGGAAATAGGAGCTTCAAGGGCTTGAAAATTGGCTAAGTGGTGGCCAGAGTTAGTTAGTCAGGCAGAGAGATAGACTATACACATGCAGGTTGTGATCATGCTTGTGAAGGCATATGTATTCATCTCTATTCTTTAGTGAATGCAATACATATAGGAATACCCTACATAAATCTTCGTTCATGTGTGATGTTTGCTTTTGCATGTCTATGATTCGTGTTCTAGATTATGAATTGATTTTGGTAAAGCAATAGAGTAACTTCGAGACTCGTGATTTAGTAAATTTCATGAGTAGTTTCGAATCTACACAATAATTTCTATATATTTCTACAATACATTGTTATCACCTAAAAAATGATCACCTAGTCATATTTTACTAGGTTGATCGAAATACACTATGTAGTATGGTTTTGCACATTAAAACCCACTTTCAGCTTAAGAAATAATTTAGTGAACCACTTTTCCTAAATTATTCTCACTTAATTAATTTACACATATAAAAATAACTCAAAACTTCATTTATTTTCATGTTATTTTCGTATTTATCCATTTATTGTGAAAATAATTAATTTTGTTTTCAGTCACTTTTACTGTTTCCATAGGAATGATTAAATAAATCATTATTTATTTATTATTCCTAACTCATTTAAATATTTTCCTTGCAAATAATTATTAAACCATTATTAAATAATTGTTTCTAATTGTTATTTATCATATCACCAAGAAATAATTAATAAATCATTTGCATTTATTAATTATTTCACCCACTTTGCTAAATTAACTCAATTAATAATTAATTTTGAGTTAGTTAGGTAAATAAATATTATTGATCATTTCTTTAACCTTTTTAGTACTAAGATACTCATAACGGTTACATCTTGATTTGGTCTGCCAAATATTTTATTATTTGATGATATCAAAATCTAATCTAGCATTTTATTATAAATAGGGAGGTTTTTCCTTCCCGATTTACACATGGCCATTATCATCATTGTTACTTTGATTCTATAGCATTCAATATTTCCATCTGATTTCTCAAACTGTCTTACTACATTCCTTTTTCCACTTGCATACAAAAGAGAGAGTTGACACAAAGAACCATGTCGACACAAAGAACCATCCCGAACCATCCCATAGAGGAGGAGCTCATCGCCCCAAGTAAGTAACTCTCCCTCTCCATGTATAATCTATTACTATGTTTAATAATAAAAACGATTTTTTTTTTCATGGTTGTAAAGTTGGATATTTATTTATTTTTATTTTTATTTTTATTATTATTATTATTATTATATTATTATTTTCTAAGTTTTTTTAACTATTTTTGTTTCAAATTTGCAAACTTTTATTTACATTGCAACCTAGGGTTTCATTCACTTTTTATGTTGCTAGGATATCTAGGTCATTGATAGTAACAATGGAATTTTGGCACACTTGCTCATAATTTCACCACTAACATCTGGAATTAAGTGAAGTTTAGCACATGAAAACTCAATCGTCATGAGTATTGTTAGATAGAAATCAAGCTAAGGATGAAATCTTATTAATGTCGGATGAGCTCCAAATTTATATGAAGTCTTTTGGTTATAGCTGGTAGAGAATCAAATACCACTTTGGTCTCCTACTTAACCTAGGAAGCTTCCACAAGCATGACTAAGAGCCAAATAAAATGGTACCTTTAAACTCATCCTAGCCTTATATTACATTGTTGCTGGTTTAGTTTTTCCTTTTAGTTTTCTCATTTTTAATTTATCAAAAATAGTTACAAAACATCTAAATTCTCAATTAAAAAAATTAAGTTTTAGACTTGTAGTTTAATTACCAAATACTAAAATTAAAATTAAAAATTTATTATTAATGTAATTTGTGAGATAAAAAACCAATACAAACCAAAATTATAAAACTAATTTATATATAATTAAAAACTGTTACTTTTTAATAAAAGTCGATTTAAAAATTTTGAAAATCGATTAACAAATTAAGAAAACATAAAAACCGACTGCCCAAAAATATTCTCTCTCATTGGAACAGCATATATGTGTTGTAACTTTATTTATAATATTTCTTCACTCATTACAACAATATATAAGTAGTTGTTTATTGAAGAGACTTCTTGCCATTTGAGTAGGTATAAATATCCAAGCTTACTAGCAAACATATTTTATTTTCAAGTTTTAAATACATTGTAACATATTCTTATTTATTACATATACTTAATGAAGTTGGATTAGTAATATATATATATAAAATTAGTATTAGATTAGTATTAGTATTAGTATTAGTATTAGTATTAGAGGTTAATATAATATTTGTTGACGTTACTTTAGTATTTGAATTTGAAATTTGGAATTTTTAATTAAAGGTAAATTTAAAATTTATAAAATAAATATATTAATTTATAATAATTATTTCACGGCTATTTTATATATCTTTATTTCATCTTGCGTGAGAAAATATATATTAAAAAATTTAAATATTGAAAATATTATTAATTTAAATTTTGTATAATAAAGTTTAATTTAAATATTATTTTAATTAAGAAGAAATGAATAATCTATTTATATTTTAAAAATAAAAGAAAGTATTTAATGAATTAAATTTTGGGAATGTCTCTAATATTTTTCCTTAGAATTTAAGGAAATTGTGTCTTTGATAAGATAGGTAATTTGGATTGATCTTGGGCTCTAGTCTCTTTCTCACTCTTAGAATCTCAAGCTTATTCTTGGTCACATACAAAGGTTCAGTGCTTTCATATTACATAGTTACTGTGATGCCACAGTAGTGAGCACATATCACAAGAATAGAGTAGTGAGCATATAATATATATATTT
>APFE031446139.1:123164-151689 GCA_000404065.3 Pinus taeda | reverse complement strand
AAAATAACAAATTGCTAATACTTGTTGTGTATGTAGATGATATCATCTTTGGCAGCAATGAAGAAGCTATGAGTCAAAACTTTGCCTTGGTGATGCAGAAGGAATTTGAAATGTCTTTGCTTAGAGAATTGACATATTTTCTTCGTTTACAAATCCAACAAAATAAAGGCGATATCTTTTCATCTCAAACCAAGTATCTCAAGTAGATCTTGAAGAAGTATGGCATGGAAGATTCGAAACCAGTATGCACTCCTATGGTCACAGGATGCAGCCTCAGTGCAAATGATGAATAAGCAGCAGTGCATCAACCAACCTATAGGTCCATTATTGAAAGTTTGCTCTATTTAATAGGTACCCGACCATATATCATGCATGTAGTAGGAATGGTTGGAAGATTTCAGGCAAATCCTAAGGAAACTCATCTTCAGGCAGTAAAGAGAATTTTCAAGTATCTTCAAGGAACTAAAAACTATGGCCCATGGTATCCTAGAGATGCGGATCTCACTCTTCATGCTTATACAGATGCAGATTGGGATGGAAGAGTGGATGACAGAAAAAGCACTAGTGGTGGTGCATTCTTTATGGGTTCTAGATTAGTATCTTGGTTCAGCAAGAAACAAAGTTCTATTGCATTATCTACAGTTGAAGCAGAATATGTGGCTGCTGCATCCTGTTGCACTCAACTCCCTTGGATGATGCAAACCTTGCATGATTTTCAAATCACTTGTACACCACCTATCTCCATCTTATGTGATAATACAAGTGCAATCAGTATTTCAAAGAACCGAGTCATGCATTCAAAGACCAAGCAGATACCGATCAAGTATAATTTTCTTTGGGAACAAGTGTTGGAACAAAAGGTCAAATTGGAATATGTTCCCTCCAAGGAACAAGTTGCTGATATTTTCACCAAACCATTGCCCAGGGAGACATTTGAATACCTCAGACAAAAGCTAGGGGTTGTTGATGCATCATACTGCTGTTGAATCTTTTCTGTTGTATGCAGGTGGATACACGTACATTTGCCGGTCTATGTGGGTCGAATGGGTCTATCAGAGATCATCTGGCACAGGTTCAGGGGGATCATATATTCTTCTAATGATGCATTATTGGCATTATCTTAGAAGTCCTTGGTTTGATTTCTCAAGAGTTTTCTGGTGGAGTAGATCAATGTGTGCTGGTCTGAAGGTTGATTCTGCTGGTAGTTGTTCTTGTCTCTATGTCATGTACTTCTTTTCATATCAAGGTCATGTAATGGCCTATTTTGGTTTCCCCACTATGCCTAGGATGAATGAGTTGTTTCTATCTTGTGTATTCCCACTTGGATGGGAGATGGATGTATGTATGAGTCTTGATGATAGGAAGGTTACTTATAATGTATGGAGTCATGTTATTTCTTGTAGAACATCTTTTTGTAGACAACATTTCAGCACAGAGCATATACAAAGGGGGAGGTCGTTCAGAGTTTTCAGTAGGTACTCAAGAAAGTTCATGCACTTTCATGTAGATAAAAGTTCACGCAGAGAAAAGTTTCTTTCATGCAGAGAAAAGCGCACGCACATGGGAAATCTTATTGTTGGTTCATGGTATTAGTCCGACAAATTTTTGATCCTATGGTTTTGGGCCATGGTATCTCGTCATAAGTGTTGATCCCAAGTATTGGGTCCATGGTATTGAATTGTTATGGTTTTTGGTCCGTGGTATTGTGAAAGGCCTAAGGCTATAAAAGAGGAAGGAGATCATTTGGCAAGGCATCTTCTGAATCATTGAATATCTGATAAAGTGCTAGATCTGGAATACTGTGATTGGGTTATGGTGCAGATATGGCTCTGAATGAAGAAGGAACCTGAGCACAAGGAGAAGGATAAGTTCTATTGATGGGTCAAAATCTTAAGGCTGGAATAGTGGTTCAGTGAAGCGGAGGCGCATATACATGTTGTTCTTGTCAGGGAAGGTCGCGTATACGCAGGTCGGTATTGACACAGAAGTGTATGCACGCAGGTTTTTGAATAGTGAAGTAGCGTACATCTCTTGATTTATGTTCTAGCTGCTTCTGTTTATTGCTACAGTGTTCTGGGTTCAGAAGTGGGGTGTGATTACTGTTATTATGATATGGGTATAGTCGTCAAAGAAGTGTTTATTTTGATTCAGTTTTTATTGGTGAAAAGGTGATTGGTTGATGCATAAATTCTTGATGTTTGATTGATGTTATTTGTGGATCCAGTCGTGAAAATTTATGAAACGTGGTCCCTGAAGGAAGAGAAGGTTGTAGTCTTCTGCAGGTAGCAACCTGCATACTAGTATCTTAACTAGTACAAGAACTAAGGGGGTTGTATCTCCCTTCCAGGAGAAGCTAGAAAACGAAGAGAGGGTTGTAGCTCTCTGCATGTAGCAGCCCGCGTACTGGTAAAGGACTACACCAGTACAGAATCATTGTAAAAAGAAGTTTCTAATTGAAAGATAGAGACATATTGCAGCAGGTGGTTTTCACCCACATTGGGTTTCCACCTTATATCTTGTGTTCTTGTGTGTGATTGTCTTCTGCTCTATTTTTCTGTTCCTGGTTACTGTTTATATGATCTTGATGCATAGATTAATGTTCAACATCTGTAGAATATTTTAAATTATAAGTTTGTATGGCATACGCGGGTTTCCTTATCTGTAGTTGCATATATATGCGGTTTTCTCTAACTGAAGTAGCGTACATGTTCTGGGTTTGAAAAAGAAAATAATTGACCAGATAAAACTAATTCACCCCCCTCTCAGTATTATTTCCAAGAAAGATGACTATTGAAAACAACCTTAATACCTACATTAATTATCAACCCAGGGTAAGTCTGTTTATTTCAAGAGTGTTCGAAATTGTCTATGCAAGTGAATTCAGAGGATAATTCATAATGAAATGATTTCAAATTGTTGCAATAATTAATATCTAATTCTTGAAGATCAGTACAAAACAATTATGAAGGCGAACCTTAAATCATTTTCAAATCTATTTTAATCTATTGTGCAGAGAATTGAATATGAATGCAAGTATGTTAAAGGAATCACTCTTAGCAGATTTACTAACTAGTATCGACAATAATTCATTCAACAAAATGGAAAATTACAGCAAATAAACAACAAGCAACTATTCAAGCTTTTAACTGAAAGAAACAATTGTGAACTCAAGATCTCTACTAACACTGCTCAGAAGGAACACCAATCAAATACTTAAACTAATATGATAAATTCATCAAAGACTACCACACAGATGTAAACATAGCAAGATATAGAATCTACTTTGAACAGTAAAGGTAAATCATAAAGATCAATACTCACAACAATCAAAATAATTCTAGTTTCATGAAATAACAGGAATAAACCATTGCAAGAGTAAAAATAAATAAGTATAGAACAAGCAAAGCAGTAAATCTCCTAGCGACTAGACCTAGTCTCTAGAAGTCATTGCCGAAAGACAATCAGAATGCGATTACAAGTAAAACACGGTCTTTCTCATTAAATTCAATAATAAGGATACAACATCACCGTGGTGATAATACTCTGTGTCAAAAAATGAAAGTTACAATCTCCCAATTCCTAGCTAGCTTCATTCTATTTCTCCTATCGACTTTATATAATCTATGAGAGACAAACGGATAGGAGCAAATCCTTAGGATCAGAAGATCCTGAGGATTTCACAACTGTCAATCAGATTTTATTACAAAATAAACTTGATTCCTCTATTCTTCCGCTAGCCTACATGATCAATACATTGTCCTTTTTCTTTTGTTGGTCGCTGTTTTTCCATCATTTGAACAATAATCATTCAATTCATATTCCTACATATAAAAATAGCGAAAGTTAGCTTCCATGCCCAAAATTACACAATTCGTTAATGATTGATTTTATCCAGCTTCTACAATCGTTTCCTACAAATTGTTTTCTAAAATGAAGATAAACATATAAAAATGAATGATTAATTAAGCTAATATGAGGATAACACATACCTTTTTTATGGCCCAACATACTCCCACGCTTATATTTTTGCATGTCCTCATGCAATAAGATGATTGAGGTGTAGTTGTTTCAAATAATAGGTAGGATAAACTTCTTTAATATATAGCCTAAAATCATTTTTTCGTTTAATTATTGCAAAATCCTGGTTTGTACGGTATTCTGGAAAACCATGATCACAATAATACCCTTTAGGGGGTACCAAATAATGGGACATTTGTAGCGGCATCCTATCCAAGTAGGACCCATGGTTAGGACTATATTGATGTACATGTTTAGGCGAGCAACAACAGATTTAAAGTTTTTTTACCCAAATGGATCCCGGTTTTTGATAATGTTAGTGGAAGCTTCCCATCTTTGCCTTGCTTCCAAGAAAGCTTCCTCCTTAATGCCCTTAAAATACTTTCTTCCTGCCTATACAATACCTTTATGGAATGGTCCCAACTTAGCCATGACTCGATCTTGTTGCATAAACCTTCTATGTTGGATGAAAATATGTAAGGGTTTCGTGGGTTCTCCTCTGACCCATAAATCTACACCATGTTCCCTTTTCTAGAAAATGTTAAAGGCTTTAGCCCATTTAACTTGATTGGAAGCAAAAGAGAGGAAAGCTTGAAATTGAATGTCCCCAATGAAGGGGCTAGGATTACTATCTTGTTCATCCTCCAAGAAAAAATTGTGAAAGTATAATTCACATAAAAGGCGTTGTACTTGCTCATTTTGTTCCTGACAACATTGGACAAATTCTGAAGTGGTCTTGAATTCCGCTGGCTTACCAACCTTGACAGCTTTAAATTTCAGCAATAGGTACCTTTCCAACAAGAATAACACATAATTAGTGGCAGGTGGCCAACAAGACAAAGCATCAGAGTAAAGAGAACAAATAGTTTCAGTTTGTTCCATGGATTTCTGAAGCTGGGGTTGCGCTTTCTCTACTTTCTTCTGCTCATCTTTAAGGCTAGAAAAAGTCTCGTCTTCTGTTCTAGTAAGTTCATTGAATTTCTTCCGCAACTCTTGGTGTGTTTGTAAAGGTACTACTTCTTTCTTGTGTTGAGCCAACTCCTACTGGGTCTTTGTTAATTCATTCTGCAATTTCAGGATAACAACTTCTTTTACCAGAGGAACATAGTGAGGTGTTTCCTCTATTTGAGTTTCAATATCATGTGTTATCACTGAATTAGTTTGAACATCAACTTCGGTTGTTTCTTGGGTCATACAACAATCTGTCTGGGCATTCTCCTCAAAATCTATTTGAACAACATCATATGTGGTAGGAAAGTCTATTAGGGTCGCCATTGAACAAACACAAGGTCTTTCAGTGTGAGTTTCAATATCCTCCAAAGGACATTGTTCTGTTTGGGTCCCCATAGTTTCTAATTCCACTCTTGATTTTTGGGCCTTATCTGCTTCTTTTAACCATTCTCTCAATTGTTTGACTGTTTTCTTCAGTTTCCTATATTTCTTAATCAACTTCCTTAATCTAGCCTTGTTTGATTTTTTCTTCTTCATGGGGTTTCCGATTGGAGAGGGCACAATTGTGTTTATTTCGGGTTCATGAGGAGTTGTGCCAATATCAGGGTTGTGTTCCAATGGAACAATATCTCCTGATTTATTTTCGTCTTCAAGGTCTTTTTCTGCATGGGCTTCTTTCTCATGGGACTCATTCATAGAGGGAATTGATTCCCTCCGATCCTCCAAAGCATCAGCAGATGGTAAAATTTTAGTATGGCCAGAACTGCCAGCGAAGGAAGACTGGTTAAGGGAATGATTTTTTCCTAAAGAGTTTCCAGATGGATCCCTTTCTTCACGGTATGTACCCAAATTCTCCAATACTCGAGCCATTTCTTCCTCATGTTCCTGCAAAAAATCATCTTGCGAGCTTAGAGAGGGCATATGAGATGACCCTGCTTCTTCTGTTGGAATTGGAGTGCACTGCTGTGAATTTATCCTTGCAAAATGCCTACGTTTCATTGGGCCAGAGGCCAAAGAAGGATTCCTTATTTTTCTTGCCCTTTTTGGACTTGTTACCTCTACTCTTTGTTGTTCAATATATGTGTTATCAATGTTTCTATCATCTATCTCTGTCTGTGCATCTGGGTTTTCTTCTAGTGGGGTTAAGGCATGATTTACAAAGTTATCCCAAGTTATTTGCTGTGGGGCCAATCCATGAATAATAATTAACTTAATCAAACCATGATGGTTGATGACAGAATGTGGATCTTTAGCCTTCCTAACCTGACTAGCAATGTCATGCAATAAGGAATTTAAAAAGAATTGCAAATTTACCATAATTTTCTGCTTAATACTAGCTAACAATTTGAGTTGTCGAGGTTTTACCACATCTTGACATCTGTCACAAGTGATGTAACTCTGAACAGTGGTCGCCAATTCCTGCCATTGTTCCTTTAAAGATGTGGGGTGAATCCCTTTGCCTTTGCATACCAATTGTTCATCTGGGTCTTGGAATACCACAAATGCATCATGCATGAGAACATGCTTATCGGTCCATTTTGTGCCTTCTGCGGGAAGTCCAGAGACTTCAGCTATAATTGCTTCAGAAATTGTTATATTTTTTCCCTTCTCCATTGTGCATCCATCTTGTGTATTTTGCAAGAATTCAAGTGTTATTTCATTATGGAATCCTTGTAATTTGGCCAGGTATTGGAGCTAGCTGGCGCGCTCAAGAATTTTACGAGCCTGTTTTGTTACTCGGAGTATTGTAGGTTCACTATGGACAACTTTTCCTCCCATGGTTGTTGTGCCTCAGTAGCCCAACTCACACTTTTTCATGCTCTTTCTCACAATTTTTCTTAGTTTGGAACAACAGAATAAAATGTATACAAAACTTTAAAGTTGTTATTAAAAGGCAATGATGTTGTTTGTCACAACAATAGTTTTTGGCAGAGCTTGATAATTATTACATATGCTATCCCATAATGCATACCTTACCCCCTCCAATTAGAAAAGGGCATCCATGACCATAAAGCATAGGAAAATGGGAAAGGACATTGGGGATTCATAAATGCGTCAGGACAATAGTCAGAGCAACATAAATACAGAAAAAATGGCCAAGCAGTACAAATCGTGAAGATGGGAAATGAACACAAAAGCAGTAAAATAGAGAATTGTTCATTATGAGAAGAAATGTTTCCTTTGGTGGAAAAATATGATGAAAGCATGACATGCAATAGATGATAACAGCTGATGGTATCGATTGATTGGACAATATTGATATAAGTCATATAAAAGTATAGTTTACCATGCATATGGGTTAATATAGTTATAAACACTGTTCAAATGGTAAATTCACGTTTAGAAATGAATCAATAGGAAATAATGGGATAGAGAATAATTGGAAATGTAACATAGAACTTCAATACCATAAGGAGAGCCACTGCTGCCAGCAGGCGTTCATAGCCTCGACAGGGGTGCTTTTTAACCCAAAAATGAGCCAGAATCCTCTATTTAGTATTTAGATGGTTGTTTATTTCTATAAAGAGATCACTATGATGGCATGGTAACCAAATAATCATAGTTCCATTCAACAGGATATAACAAAGTGATCATGCCGACTTGTGATGAGACCTTCTGCCCTTCTGACAGTTTTGACTATCTAGAAGGCCATTACCCTGGTGTGGTGGACATAATTGAATGTCACTTGTTACATCCTTATGATCATGGTAGGTTGGATCGTAATGAGACCCCTTATCCTCTATAAGAAGATTGGTATTATATTTCCATATTTTTATTGTAAAGGGAGGGAGGCTCATTTACTCCTTAAGATTTAGGGATGGTGTGAGAAGTAAAAAATGCTAATGAAAGTTATGCTTTTGTCCCTATATCATCCTACCAAAGGGAATTATCAATTGGAAGTGTGAAAGTTAACCCAACATGGGATTAAGATAGTGAATCATTTTATGATATGTCCAAAGAGAATATATTCAACCAATCATTATATAGATAATCCAAGTTAGTTTTAGAATAAAGATAACCATCAAAGACTTTACAAGTCATAATGATATTAATATTATCGTTTATCCTTTATCTTGGGTACAAATTCCCAATCCAAAAATATGGTTTTGATAGGAAAGCATGGGAGAGAAAAATGGTTTCTTGATTAAAATTGAACATCAATTGTGCGGTTATTGGAACAACAATTATTGATCACAAGAAAAAGAAATCACAACTGTTCGTTCTATCAAACAACAACTATTCAATTGATTGAAAAACAATTATAAATACGCCAAAAAGAAATCAGGGTTGTTCATTCTACTGAACAACCACTGTTCAATTGAATGAACATGAAATGTTCAATTGATTGAACAAAAATTATTGAAACACCAAAAAGAAATCGGGTTTGTTCGTTCTACCGAACATCTGTTGTTCAATTGACTAAAAAACAATTGTTCAATTGATTGAAAAACAATTATTAAACACACCAAAAAAACAAGAGAAATCCCCATATTTACACAATGATGCCTATCTAAAATAAACTACAACCAACTGTAAGAAAAATATATACATTATTTACAACTGAAGAGAGATAAGCTTTCATGAGAGTAAAACTTCTGGGTCATTACTCCCTGCAGCTAAAATTTTCATATTGGGATCATCACATACCTGTTGGAAAAAATACTCTTTGGTGAGTGGTTTATGATAAAGACGTACCCGATGTCCATTCACCTAGAAAGAATATCCAAACTCATCAATGGTGGTCAGAGTGAGAGTTCCATTGCTGTGCAACTCTTGAATTTCATATGGGCCAAGCCACCTTGTCTGTAACTTCCCCCGAAAGTATTGAAATTTGGAATCATAGAGGAGTGCCCAGTCTCATTTTTGAAAGGTCTTCTTTTTAATAAGACTATCGTGCCACTTAGCCCTTTGCTGCTGAATAATTGCAATGCATTGTAGAGCAAGTAGTTGAGCTTCATCCAATTCATTTATTTGTTGAAGTCGTTTAGTTTGGGCCTCTATTAGATCCAGTCCCACTTCCTGGGATGTTATGAAAGTCTTGATTATTTCAAATTCAATAGGAAAGATGGGTTCTTTTCCAATTACAAGTTGGTACGGATAATATCCAGTAGTATTCCACCATGTTGTGCGATAAGTCCACAATGCCTTTTATAGTCTAGCAGATCAATCCCACTGATGTGTCGAAACTGTCTTGGTCAAAATTGCTTTGATGACCTTATTAGTGCTTTCAACCTGCCCATTTTCTTGCGAGCGATATGGGGAAGTGACTCTATGTGTGATGTGGTGGTTCCGTAGAGTGGTTGTAATCTTACGTCCTACAAATCCCCCCCAACCCCCCCCCCCCATATCACTTCCCTAGTTAAACCAAACCACATAAATAAATCGAAAAGGAAATTAATTATGGCTTCTTTCGTAGCTCTTGGTAAAGCTATTGTTTCTACCCACTTTGTTACATAGTCTATAGAAACTGGTATGTAGGCCTTTTGGTTTGATGGCGGATGCAATGGGCCAACAAAATCCAATGCCCATCGTTTGAAAGGTTCTATTACCAATTGGGGTTGCAACGACATTTCGTCAGAGTGACCAAGATGGCCCATCCTCTAGCAGCTATTACAAGCCTGGACATATTTTTCTTAGCGTCTTTAAAAATGGTGGGCCAATAATAGCCCATATGTAGTACCTTATGCCCAATCCTGCGATCTGTGAAGTGTCCCCCACAAGGCTTGTCATGGTAGGCCTTCAGGATGTCCTAGATTTCATCTTCATGAATGCATTTGCATATGTACATATCAGACCCTGTATGAAAAAGGTATTCACCAATCCAAGAAAATCAGGTGTTGCACTGGACAATCAGTTTCCTTTCCCTTGATGTCAAGTGTCTGGGCAAATTTCCTACTACTAGATAGTTTGCTACATCTGCATCCCATGGCATTTTAACTAATATGGCAAACAAATGTTCATCTAGAAACTAGTCATCCACTCCCAGCGGATCATTTATCTTTGGAACTCGAGACAGAAAATATGCGACTGGGTTTTCCTTCCCTAGACGGTCTTTAATGGTGATATCAAACTCCTCCAAAAGACAACCAACGAGTCACTTGTCCTTTTGTAATTGGTTTGTTAGCTAAGTATCTAGTGGCATAATGATCAATATACAGAAAAACTTGATAGCTAGTTATATAATGTCTAAATTTTTTTATGGCATAAATGACAGTTAAAAATTCCTTTTCTGTTACTATATAATTAAGTTCAACAGCAGTAAGATTTTTGCTGATATAGTAAATAGCATAAGGTTTTCTATCCTCCTCTTGGCCGAGGACATCGCCTATTGTTGCATCTGACGCATCTGTAGAGATATGAGAGGGTAGCTCCCAGTTGGGTCCACGCAATACTGATGCCGTCGAAACTAATTTCTTCAAATATGTAAAAGGAGTGTCACATTTATTAGACCATTTAAATTCAACATCTCCCGTTAAAGCATACAAAGGCGCAGCAATTTGTGAACCTTATTCATGAACCTGCAACGGTAACCTGCATATTCGAGGAAGCTACGTACCTCCATTTGAGTACAGGGTGTAGGTAGTAGGAGAGTTACTTCTATCTTCACTAGATCTACTTGTATCCCAACCACATAAATGTAGTGTCCTAGTGTTACGCCTTCTGTCATCAGCACGTGACACTTTACGTTACTTAAACACATCTTGGTGGCGATGCATTGTTCCAAAACCTTCTCTAATGTCTGTAGCACTTGGTCAAAGTCGTCCCCATATGGGGTGAAGTCATCCATGTAAACTTCAAGTCCCTCATTTATCAGATCAACAAAAATACTGAGTATGGCCCTCTGTAAGCAAATGGTAACACTCTGTAAGAAAACGTATCCCATTGGCAGGTAAAGGTGGTTTTGTCTTGGTCTTGAGGGGTGATTTGGATTTGATTATAGCCGTTGAAGCCATCAAGAAAGGAAATAATTGCTTTCCTGCCAGTGTATCAAGGACTTGATCAATAAATGGGAGGGAAGTGATCTTTTTGCGTGGATTTGCTCAATTCCCTATAATCCACACAGATACGCCACTTCCCGTTTTTCTTGGGAACAACTATCAATGGAGAGAGCCACTTACTGTCCGAAATGGGATAAATAAAATTCACGCCCAAAAACTTTTGTAGTTCTTCTTTTACAATATCTTTGAGATGTGGATTTAGTCTTTGTTGAGGTTGCTGGATAGGATGACATCCTTTTTGGTGTAGATATGATGTGTACATAATTGTGGGTTTATGCCCTTCTTGTCTGGATAGTCCCAAGAAAAAGCCCCTTTATATTTTTGTAGAATTTGAATGAGATTTTGTTGTTGGTCACTATCCATATTATCATTGATGTTTAAAATCTTGCTCAATTCAATTTAAACAGGCCTGCTGTTATGCACAACAATTGCCGGGATATGCTGATCATCAATATCTTTTAAAGGGTCTTCCAGGGCTTCATTATCAAGAATTGCTTTTAACATTTGACATTTGACATTATTCATAGTGGCTGGTTGATTAATAAATTTATTAATTACATCGTCTTCAGTAGGATTCTTGAACTCAATCGCCTCTGCTACTGTAAGTGGTGAACAAATACTTTCTTCCAAGTATGTGGGTGGTTGTTTATGTATTTTTACAATAGGAGGACTTGGTTTGGTAGGAGGATATAAAACGAGATTCTTTACATCATCTCCCTTAGCAATGGTCATGCTTCCCATACGACAACCTAAGTAAGCATCACTGTTTCCAACCAAGGTCGACCCAAAATTAAAGGGTACCCATCTAATCGACTTTTTGGGTTGATAACTAGAAAATCCACTGGGTACTCCCATGAATCAACGGAAACCGTAATGTCCTGTAAGGTTTCCTCTGGTTTTACAATCGAACGATCAATGAGTTCTAGAAGGGTGGTGGTTGGTTCCATAGCTGTGATACCAAGTGTCTCACAAGTTCCCGCGTTAAGATGTTCATGGATGCGCCCAAGTCAACTAGTGTGTTCGAAAAGGAGTGACCATATATTTGGACTGTAACTATGGGGTTCTCTGGATCTTCACGTTTGACTAGTGTTTCCCTGCCCAAAAGTAAATCAGATAAGGTCCCTACGACATGGATAGTTGGTGAAGCTTTTATTTTCCTCACAAGCTTTTTCGCACATAGTGCTTTAGTCGTTTTAGCATAAATAGGAATACCTTGGATGGCCTGGAGGAGAGGAATTTTAATGCATAGAATTTTAACTTCCCCTAAGAGATCAAAGTTTGGAAAAACAATTGGTTTAGGTATTTCTAATATTTCAGGATATGATGGAGAAGTAATTATGAGTTTTTTAGGATCTTTTTGTTCAATTGCGTCTTCTCCCTGTTTTATTTTTGTGTTAGTCACAGTTGAAGGTGTAATTACAGTTGAGGTTTCTAACTCATTTGGTGGCTGGTCTTTATCTTCCTCAGGAGTCGTAATGCGTCTTGACCTCAGCCTAAGTTCATTGCATTCTTTTTTTTTTGGTCTTAAGGTCTGAATTTTTAACAATTTGTATTTGATGAACCGGTCTGTTATTGGGGTTTGGATTTGGTTGAGTTGATAGTCGTGGATGCAGAAGGGGTTGAGGATTTTGCTGTAATGGATATGAAGTTGATAATGTAGGTAAGGTTGAGGACTTGTCCCCATAGGTGAATTGGTTATCCCTAGAGGTCATTGCCAATTCAGAGATCAGTTTGAATTTTGTGAAGTAGAGGTAGGCCACTGGGATGGGTATGGATTATTTTTCCAAAAAGGAGTAGAAAAAGGAGAATTCAGCCAACCATTACCTAGAAAGGATTGACTTAGCCAAGGTGACATAGGAAACATTTGGGATTTCCAAGTCGAGAAAGGTGATTGACCTTGCCACGCTGTTTCAGAATTCTGTTGTTGATTAAATGGCGAAGAAGGAAAGAAATGAGATGGGTCTTATGACATACCTATGGGTCGACCTTGCCATTGTCAACACTGATTCATTAAGTACACTAGTTCTGTCTCTTCTTCTACTTATTTAAAAACTACTTTCAGCCCTGAAAGTGATGGACACTGCTTGGTGGCATGGTCCTTGGTGCAAATAGTGCATGTCTGGACCATGTCCAATGGACACTCCCGTTGACTATGCTTCTTCTGATAGCGTGGGATGAAAACGACCAAATTTTGTTCTATTAAGGCTTGTTTCTGTTTGGCATGCAGGATATCCAACTGCATTGTAAGGGTGCCCAAGATGTCAGTTTTAAAATCCTTTAGGATATTTCCGATTTATGTTTGGGTTACGCCCCCCCAGGAGCTCTATTATTTATGGAAGATGTATCTCATCCAGTTGATCTGATGTGCGTACTGCCCTGAGAGCACCTGATACACAATTGAATAATATCATCATAATTTTCTTGATAAATGTCTCCTTTTCCCATTGAATTTAGCATTTCTACCCATTCATCCTTCATTCCTTTTATCATAGCTACTTTGAAAACATCTTTAGATATTGCAGCATGAGGAGACCTTTGTAAATTATATTGAAATTGTTTTTCATATTCTTCTAGATTTTCATTATCTTATGCAGTTGTATTGAAGATTTCATCTCTCAAATCCCTAGTCCTACAATAATCTTTATACTTAGTAAGAAAAGAGTTTTTCATTTGATCCCAAGAGTTAATAGTCCCTCCACCAAGCCCATAAACCATCATAAATTCGTTCCCTTTTATGTAGAGGGAAACAATTTTATTTTTGAGGATCGGTAGTATAATCATATCCCCTACACAAAACATCGAATGCAAACATGAAATCATCTGGGCCTTCCAAGGTTAAGCCATGGAAAGTAGGGATGCTCTGCAAAGGGATGGATTTCATGGGAGTATTAGCGACTGGGTTGACAATAGGATACTCTAACGTTGATGTTTGTCCCTGAGGTTGGTTGTTCGCCATCTGGTCTAAGATGTGCCAATAACCTTCAGGAATCTCTTGATCTGGAAAACTAATTTTGATAAGACTAGTAAACAGATTTGGAATGGGTTTCACAACACTACCTAGATTTGAGATATCAGGTATCCTTCCTTCAACCAGGATCTCAGGAAATATGGGTTCTGGTGATTGTAGATTTATTCCTACTGCATCATTAGTTTCCCCCTCTCCTTCCTGCAAATTGCACAATTTTCCCTCTTATGAAGGATCAAAATGCAAATTTTCGGTAACCTGAAAGCTCTATTCGGGTCCTCCGATTTTGCTATGAATCTCAGTGTAGGCTACAGATGGTGAGCCTGTTGCATGAGGGATTACAGTAGGGATTTCTCTAGATATAGTCCGGGGCCCTACTGATGCCTGAGATTCTGTTTTTCTTATGATTTCGTCTATAAAATTTGATCTTCCAAGGTTTACTGATCCCTTGGGTTTTATTGATTTGGGCGGGGGGTTCCGATATTTTTCTATCTTTTTCTTCTTAGTCATTCATAAAAACCCCTACTCCTATTTAACCTCTATGCATTTGCTAAAAAGCGGGCTGTTGGGCAAGCGTTTTACTTGCTAGTTAGGCAGGTTCTTACCTCCTACTTTTAATACCCAATTCTTTTACAGCAAGGAAAATAAAAAGAAATCACTTTGAAACACTCTCCCCAGAAATGATGCCAAAATGTTGGTGCACTAAGATGACTATTAAAAGAAACCTTAATACCTACATTAATTATCAACCCAAGGTAAGTCTGTTTATTTTAAGAGTGTTCGACATTGTCTATGCAAGTGAATTCAAAGGCTAGTTCAGAATGAAATGATTTCAAATCATTGCAATAATTAATATCTAATTCTCTAAGTTCAATCCAAAATAATTCTAAAGGTGAACCTTAAAGCATTTTCAAATCTATTTTAATATATTGTGTGGAGAACTAAATCTGATGTAAGTATGCTAAAGGAATCACTCTTAGCATATTTACTAACTAGTATCAACAATAATGTATTCAACAAAAAGGAACATTACAACAAATAAACAAAAAGCAACTATTCAAGATTTTAACTGAAAGCAATAACTGTGAACTCAAGATCTCTGATAACACTACTTAGAAAGAACACCAATCAAATATTTAAACTATTCTAATATATTCATCAAAGACTACCACAAATATGTAAACATACAAAGATCTAGAATCTACTTTGAACGGTAAAGGTAAATCATAAAGATCAATACTCACAACAATCAGAATAATTCTAGTTTCATGAAATAACAGGAATAAACCATTGCAAGAGTAAAAGGAAATAAGTATGGCACAAGCAAAGCAGTAAATCTCCTAGAAACTGGGCCAACAATCTCCAGAAGTCACTGCCAAAAGACCCTCAGAATGCAATTACAAGTAAAACGCAGTCTTTCTCATTAAATTCAATAATAATGATACATCATTACTGCGGTGAGAATACTCTGTGTCAAAAATGAAAGTTACGATCTCCCAATTCCTAGTTAGCTCCGTTCTATTTCACCTATCGACTTTATATAATCTATGAGAGACAAACGGATAGGAGCGAATCCTCAGGATCAAGAGATCCTGAGGATTCGCAACTGACAATCAGATTTTATTACAAAATAAAATTTATTCCCTGATTCTTTCGCTAGCCTACATGAGCGAGACATTGTCCTTTTTTCTTTTCTTGGTCACTTTTGTTCCATCATTTGAACAACAACCATTCAATTCATATTCTTGCATATAAAAATAGCGAAATTTAGCTTTCATGCCCAAAATTACACAATTCATTAATGATTGATTTTATCCAGCTTCTACAATCTTTTCTTCTAAATTATTTTCTAAAATGAAGATAAACATATAAAAATGAATGATTAATTAAGCTAATATGAGGATAAAACATACATTTTCTATGGCCCAAGAATACCACTTGTTGGAGTTACGATTGCCATTACACCAAAACCCGCAGGTGTTAGTAAATGGACATATCAACAAAGTTAATGGATCAACGAGAGGTAGTTAAGTACATGTCACGAAACACACAGGGAGCACTGGTTTATCCAATGTCCAACAAACTTGTTCATAAATGTTGTTTTCCATATTTGTTTATATATCACCATCCACATTCAATTAATTACCTATTGTTTATGAAAAAAATTATCATAGAGTAATTGATGAGTTTAGCACAAATTGATTGATGAGTTAAGTATAAGACTAGGAGTGTCCCTCCCTGTCTCTCTCTCAAGTGGAAAATAGCCTATTATAATCTTAGCTTCTTAGCGAGTGTTGTATCAAAGAGTCACAGTTATTGCTTAATTAGATTAGTTTATGCTTTCCTAGATTAGCCAATGACTTGAGGATAAATTGATTGATGTTTTAAGTAAAAAAGTGTCCATTCCTTTCTCTCTCACAAGTGGAAATGTCCCTAGTGTATTCTTAGCTTATCAACTAGTGTTGGGTTGACCTTATTGTTGGATTGAGTAAAATACTAGGAAAAGTGTCCAACCGTTTCTCTCTTTCAAGTGGAAACGATCCTAGTGTATTCACAATCCATCAAACTATACCTACTCGAGCATTGTTTCAATTCCTGTCATTTATGTTTTCAAGCATTTTATTTCAGTGTGAATAATTAAAAATCAATTGAGCATGACAATGTAAAATACTAGAAGTCGACCAATATAACTTTGGGACCCTACTGCATGCCTAATCATCCAATATATTTTGAGTATATGTGTTTTTCACTTCCAAGAAGTGTGATTAGATTGGTTTTCTTTCAAAAGTTTGGTTTCATGCTTTCTTAACTTACTCATTTATTTTTTTCTAAATTTGAATTTTAGACCTTAACCTCTACTAGTTGACTTTAACACTTGTCTTATTTTAATGTGAAAAACCAATCTAACCTAGCTCCCTCTCTATTGTAATGTGATTCTAATTTTATGAACACCCAAATTGATCTAAATATTATGTCATGATATATTCCCATAGATTAGCCTAACGAAGTCTACAAAGATGCCAAAGGAATTATTTTCAATATTTTTGCTGGCCCAATTGGAGTTGACAAAAATAATTGAACATGACTCTTTTATATGGTGTATGGCCTACATGTAGTGATCAGAAACAACTATAGGAGTCTTAATATAGAGGGGGATTCATAAGTGAACATTCAAATGGCCAAAATACTACAACATGGCTCATCCTCAAAGTCTGAAGTTGTTGGAAATTGGAAGGGGGATTGGAGAGAATCAAAACCCTTTTCTTAGAATTACCAATGATATTTCTATTTTTTTTCCAAGGAAAAAATTGAACTTTTTATTGCGATTTATAAAAAGTTACATTGTATATGCTATTAGGCATTCAGTTGACTGTATGATTTTCCAATCATAGAGTTTACTGAGATGGTATTTGTAGGTCTTCTCTTTCTACCATATCACTTGTTTGGTATCATATCACTGATCTATTTTTAAAACAAGGGCCTCCTCTAAGAGGAAAACAACCTCGTTAGATCAACTCTTTGAGAAAAAAACATCATCATATGTCTGAAAAATAAACAAGAAACACATACCGATGAGACTGAGTCATTCCCGGGTCTCCTTGGAAAGGAAAACAACCCAAAATAGGAATGAACCAGTTGAAAGTTTTATGAGGGTTTATAAGTTGTCATGGAAATGTTATAGAGTAAATTTTCTACTATCTTACAAGCGAATAAAAACAGAAACAAAAGAAGTTGCCTAAAACTGGAATGCGATCATAGTAAAATATGAATTTTTAAGTATATGGTGGAAGATCCAACACACGGATATCATCCATATCAGATTCCTCTATCCTCCAACTGCCCAAATCTTGTTGAAAACCCACTTTAGAGAGTTGGTATGCTGTATCATTGTGTTTCCTGTAAATGTGATATAAAGAAAATTCGTTAAAAAAAGACTTTAAATGTTTTGTCTCTTCTAACAATGGAGATAATATGCAGTTCTGACATCTGCTCATTCCAATGAACCATTTGATGATATTCATTGAGTCCCTGAAGATATGAATAATGAGTATGCCCAAGTGGGTAAGCCAATAGAGGAGAAGTTTTAAGACTAACAGTTCTGCAAAATTGTTGGATATGGTCCCCAGTCCCACTGAGGCTTTGAGGCATCTATGAGTGTTTAGGTGAATAACCAGCCCAAACTCGCATTTATTATTTTCGCTGGAGGCCCCATCGAAGTATGCCCAAGTAACTCCTTCTTTGATGTGCTCCTCTCTGATAGGGCATGGAATTTCCTCTCGGCTTGGATCAGGAATGTTAGAGAAGATTGTTACGCATCCAACATCTGTATTCCCCACTGAGGGATTTTGTTCTTTAAAAATACATTTATTCCTTGCTAGCTGTAAACCCCAGGAAATGATTAGAGGTAGGTTTCTTAGGTTCCCTTTAGGGTGTTGCTTCCACCAAGTTTGCCATACTTCTGCTATTGTCCTCCCTTCCCATGTCACCCTCTTTTGGATCAGTCCCCCTACTTCCAACCATACCTCTCTTGAGAATGAGCATTCTACAAAAAAGTGTTGAATCAATTCAGAGTCCTTTTTGCATAAAGCGCATCTCCCTGGGCCCGACTTATATCTTTTCTGAAGCATATCCCAAGTTGGCACCTTCTTCTTGAGTATACACCAGAAGAACATTCGGGATTTTGGTGGACATTGCAATTTCCAAGTTGAGGTAATCCACCAATCTTGATTTCCCCAACCTTTCTTCGACATTAGGTACTTATATCCTTGTTTTGGGGAGTAGTTACTCGAGTCTGTATGTGCCCAAACTAGTTGATCAGGTCTATCTCTAAGCCGGACATTGGATCTAGAATGGCCATGGTTCTCGATCTGATTGAGATTTTGGATGCCTCTTATGTCGAGTGGGTTAATGAGGCCTGAGGATAGAGTGAAATCTTCGTTGCACCCTACCCATGGATCCTTCCCTATCCGGACATGTTTTCCATTTCCTACTTGCCAGGACAGCCCTTGTTCAATGATCTTAAATCCATCTAGTGTGGATTTCCACACCACTGAGGCACTTCCTTTATTTTTATTTGGACTTCTAATCGAGTCTTCCAGCGGTATTGGGTCAATGTATTTCCTCTTGACCACCATAGTCCAAAGATTCTCCATTCTGATAAGCCGCCATCCTAGCTTTGCTGCTAGTGACGGCCCAAAAGAAGTTAAGTCTTTAATACCCCATCCCCCCAACTCCTTTGGCCTTGCCACCTTCTCCCAAGCCACCCAAGGCAGTACTGAATCCTCCTTTGAGGCTACCCATAAAGATCTGCTGCAGATTCTTCTAATTTTTTCTAGAATCCCTTTTGGGACCTAGGTTAAAGCAACCCAGTAGACAGGTATAACAAGTAGAACTGATTTAATGAGGGTCGGTCTACCAACTCTAGATAGCCATTTAAAATTCCAGTGAGTGATCCTTGATTCAATTTTTGCAATTAGCCAATGCGAGTCTTGCTTCATGTATGAACTGGGTTTCAGGAAAAAACCTAGGTATTTAAAACTGTCATCTAGCTTTCGATCTTCAAATGGAAAATCTTCCTTGATTTGATTTGCTTCTAGTTTGTTGAAACCTTCCAACAACAATTGTGATTTTTCCTTGTTTACTTGCATGCCTGTAGCCTTCAAGAAGAGATCCAATATCCTTTTTAGTTCCTTTGTTTCACTCCTTCTTCGATTACTAAAGAGCATAATGCCATCCACGAACAATAGGTGGGTTATATTTAAATTGGCGACCACTTCCAACCCTTTGATATCCCCTTCCCTTTTGGCTTCTAAGAGAAACTGACTGAGTCCTTCAACCGCCAGAAGGAAGAGGAAAGGTGAGAGGGGACAACCTTGTCTCAGCCCTATTTGACCTTGAAAGAAAGAGGAGGTTGCTCCATTGATGAGCGTCGCAAAGCTTACACTCTTTAAGCATCACATGACCCAATTTATAAAATCTACTTGGAACCCTAAGTAGGTGAGTAGCATGCGAATATACATCCAGCTGGTCTAGTCAAAGGCTTTTGAGAGGTCTAGTTTCACTACAACTCCTTTGTTTTTTTGTTTGATGCTATGGATGGTTTCCTGGGCCACACCAATTCCTTCATGAATCTGTCTCCCATCCAGAAAGCCGAATTGTTCTTTTGACATATGCCTGGATAGAATTGGCTTTATGTGAAGAGAAATCACCTTCGCTATGATTTTGTAGATACAGTTGCACAGGGAAATTGGTCTAAAATCCTCAAAGGAGGTTGGATCTTCTTTCAAGGATGAGGGCTATGAAAGTTGAATTAAAAGGGGGGTATATGAACCCTTTATTTCTAGATTCTTCAACAACTACGGTAAGCTCATGCCCAATTTACTCAAAGAAATGCTGGAACAGCTCCACCATCCATCCGTCTGGACCTGGTATTTCATCCTTTGGCATAGATTTTATAATTCCTTCCACCTCCCCCCTCATGACGTCTCCCATTAGTTCCATTGAATCCTCTTCATCCACATAACGAGGAAAGGTCTGGGCTGTTCGGATCACTTCAGCCAAGGATACTTTCGCCGGGGAAGTGAATAGTTTTTGGAAATGTCTTATACCCATCTGTGAGATATCCTCAAATGATTGAGCCTCTCTTCCTCCTTCGGCCCTCAATTTCCAAATGGTATTCACGTTCTTCCTTCCTCTCACGTAATTTTGGAAGAATTTGGTGTTCTCGTCACCTGCCCTAAGCCAAATGGCTCTGCTTTTCATTTTCCACTATTCTTCTCTTGCTAAGAGGATTTTATTCCTTTATGATTCCAGTTGCATAATTCTATCCCTTTTTTCCTATGTTTCATAACCGTCAGCTTTAGGGATTTCGAGCATTTGTAGATTCTTCCCTATTTGAATGAGATCTTCATCCTCTTTTAATTTCTTCACCTTAGCCCAGTTCACTGTAGCTTTTTTAAGGCGTTTCAGGTTATCCATGAAGAGGAAGGCTTTGTCTTCAAAGTCACTGGCCCTTACAAGTCTCCAGGTGTCATTAAAAAGAGAGTTATAGGATTCCTCCAGTAGCCAAGAAGGATTGAATTTAAAGGGAGGTGCCATTTTTTGAGGGTCTTGGATAATTCTAGCAATATGGGCATATGATCTTAGATTCCCCCTTTGCCCACCCACTGGCAGAAGGATGGAATCTTTGTTGCTGCTTCCTCACGAAGGAGGAATTGATCCAGTCTTTTTGCTACACAGTCTTCCCCTATTTTCCTATTCCTCCAGGTAGTCCTAATCTTCAATAACTTTATATCCAACAATTTGTTTTCTTTGAAAATATTGGTAAAAAAATCTGATAACGCATCTTCTCTGGCAGAGGGGCTCCAGGTTTCGATTGAGCCTATGGAGAATTTTAAGTCTCCCTTGACCACCAGATTCCGATTGTTCAGTAATGATTTGGAGAAAAGGGTCTTCCAGAAATGGGCTTTCCCTTCGTATGACCCGTATATGTTAACAATCATCAGGTTAGTGCATAGATCTTGAGAGTAGACTCCAATCCCATCACTTAATCCATCCCCCAGGTATTTAAATCTTTGAACTTCTCTTCTTTAAACCCCATAGCTAGGCCCCCAGAGTGGCCTTTAGCATCCAAGGCCTAGATGCTCCAGCCAGATAGGATTTTCATTAGATATTTTGTTACTTCTTCTCCTGCTCCCAAAGTTTCTTGAAGAAGGAGGATATCCGAGTTGTAGTTCTGGATTACCTCTTTTAAGGCCAACTTTTTAGGGTTGCTGGCTAAACCTCTACAATTCCAAGAGAGGATGATCATTGATCGGCCTTTGGGTGGGGTTTTGCTGCTCTAAGCGCCCCAGAAATAGACATTTTATTTCCATCTACAATATCTATTTTGGCTCTTAACTAGGCCTTCGACATATTTGTTTTCCTCCCTCTCATCTTACGGTCACCTCTCTGGGTGGATTGCATGTCAATTCCCCCCCACTACCCCACAAACCCCCTTGGGGGAGCCTTTTTCTCATGAGGTTTAAGGTTATAATGGTTTGTTGTAGTGAGGGTTTCATCACTCATAATGACTTGCCCCTGACATATTCACAATTCAGATCTATATTGGGTATAGATGTGATTATACTCTCGATTTGCATGTTGTATGAACTTGAAATGGGAATGAAAATGTTCTGTTACCTGGAAGGACCAGGCACATGTTCAACAAAAGTTAAAGAAATAATAGGAGTAAGAGGAGGTAGGGTTAAGACCGGACCCATACCCTCTTTGTCGATTAAGTGGCTCCCAGCAATGTCTGCTACTATGTCCTGGTTTTGTGCATTCCCTTCTTGCTGCTGAGATGACTGGTGTCTTGAGATGGATTCTTTCTGCACATCCATGCTTCCAACTGGGTCCTCCTGAAGTCTGTCTATGTCCATCTGTTCTTCCCCCATGCCTTCCTTTGAGAGTTTTTATTTTGGGTCTTCATTGACTGCAACCCCTATCTATGCCTTCCTCTGCTTCCTTCGACATTTGAATCCCATCGAGAACTATTTTGCCAAGTGTCCATAAATATGACATATGTGGCAGCAAAATGAAAAGTGTTCATAATCAAATCGCTGAACATACTTGTAATCTTTGTATTGCAGTTGAATTTCTTCTGCCAGTCTTGCCCGAGGGGTTAGGCTCACCAGGATGCATGCCATCCCCTAGTCTCTGGTTTGCATAAAAGACATGTCTATATCCATGTATTTCCCAAGGTGGTTTCCAATAGCTCTGAAGACCGACTCTACCCAGAGGAATGGAGGAAGCCCTAGAAAGTGGACCCATACTAGAAGTTCATCAACTCATTCCCTCTGTGCATCAAATAATGGATTCCATATTTTGAGTAGAATCGGGTGTCTCCCAAAAGTCCAATTCCTTTCCAACACCTAATTTGTTGCTTCTTTCTTCCCGAATTTTACCATAAACCAACTATTTGCCAACACTGCGACTTGAAAGACTGTATCCGAAGTTGCCTGCTAGTGATGGGAAGCCCATTCCTGAATAAAATTTGCAAAGTGTTTCTTCCCTCTTGCCCTTCCGACTAGAGTTATGTCCATGACTTCCATAGCCTCGTCAATTTTCACATCCATATCAAGGACCAGGTTTGCTACTTATTCTTTTCTATTAATTATTTTGAAAATTTTCCTCTTCTCCCCTGTTTGCCTCTGTCATGTCCTTTCCTCCCTAAGATGAGTGGTCGATTCCACATTTGCTGTTGCTGCCTAGAGTGTTCTGCACTCCTTTCTTCTTGAGTGAACCCGCCCCTCCCTCTGGCCTGCCTTCTGCTTGTCCTCTTCCGCCCCTTTCCTCTGTCTCTACCAGATCTTCTCCTTTTCCCTTCTTTAGACCCCCCTCAACAAACTTACAGCTCTCCTCGAAACCCTCTGTTATTTTCAGAATCCCCGTAAATTCGGTCCCAGTGACCTGGTTTTGCTGCTTTTCCTGGCTTCGGTAGAGGGTGTGTTGAAATTTCGCCGCCTGATCTAGGTTCAAGCATAGCTTTGTCTTAGCTTGACCTAGCTCCACTCCTAGCTCATAGCCTGAGCTTCATTTCTCACTGCTTCTAAGCCCGCAACTTATCACTACATCCTCTAACTCTTTGGAGTAGAAATCGCTAAGGGGGTGAGGTTTTTGAGACTTACATGCAGATTTCCAGTTGCCACTGCTTCGAACTCCGTCTGAGACTGCTTCTCCTGAATGTGTGGGTGTTCTTTCTGGCTATTCAGAAACGACAGACCTAGGCTATCCTCCAGTAGTCCTAGGGTTTTCCTCTATTTCCAAGCCTCCTCCGAACCTCATTTCTCCTTCCCAGATCGTCCAACTAGACGTATATACCTCTCAATATTCTGATCTGTGACCTCCAGATCCCAAACCGATAGGATTTCGCCATGTTTGGGGTCCAGATCAACGGTGTCATGCGGGTTGACCATCTTCTAGTCGGCTGCACCTAGGTAATTACTGGCCACACCTTGGTAACTGTTGAGTGTAAATATCGCCCTTTACCGAGTTTCCTCCATTTGCGTGCTGCGAGATGAGAGTGGGAGTGCAACTTAGTCCTTTGCTTAACCCTGTTTTCCTTCCAACCTCCATTTTCTAAAGTCACACATGGGTTATGGTTTTCCTGTTCCGAAACTGTTCCCGTCGTCTGTCCACATCCACCTGTCTCCTATAGTGAACCCGATTCTGACAGCCTCTACCTTGCTGTAGCCATCCGTCCTCCTCCCATATGCCTCCTATCGTGATCTCGACCCTATGGCCTCCACTTGTGTTTGCTTTCAGCCCCTACACCTAGCCTTCGTACCTCGCTCAAACCATAGCTCCAAAATAATAAATCGGAAACTCTCACCCTACCACACACATATTAGAGATATCTTACGATGTCCATCAATAAATTCTGATGGAGAGCTTCTTAACACCAATTCATCTTTCAAACCATCCTGAATTTTTCTCTAATTATATTTCTTTTACATGTAAGAAGAATAGGAAATAAGATTTCAGATAGAGTAGTTAATGAAGGCAATAATTATGAAAACATTCCTATGGATATGTTATAGAGTGAGACCAAACCATAGCCTCTAAGAAAGAAATGATTGGACATTTCCTTAAAGGATCATTCTCCCCCACTATGGGTGCCAAATCATGGGAATTATTGAGCTCATAATGAAGCGTAGAAATTAATGAAAATGGTGGATTAATGATACATCCACTTGGTAGCTAGCTCGACATGAGGTTCGTGCATATAGACTTGTGGTTTTCTTCTCACTATTAATTGTCTGGAGACATGGTTTGGTAACCTCTACCTCCATGAATCATCATAGTGCACGCTACCGGCATGATGTCTTAGATCTCATGGAAAAGAGTGGGGAGCATGTTTATGAATTTGGAAACTTTAAGAGGGTTATGGTAGTAGAACATTTAATGATTTCACATTATTACTCTTTTATTACTTGGTATTCTTGGATTTTTTGTACTATGTTTATTCAAGTGTCAACAAATTGGGCCTTATCATAAATGATTGCAATGCTATAGTATTTATGTGTCTATGCTTTTTTACAATGGTTCATTAATGGCGTGATCCTCTCTAGATTTTTCTCATAGTCCTGGCTCCTCCGGGGGTTTTAGATTTGGAATTGTTATTTTGTTGGTGCATGTTAGCAACCCTATTGGCTCAAGGAATTTCTTCTTACACTTCCCTTATGCTTCTCATATTGGGAATTTTTTGGGTTTCAATCCTCTCTCCAGTCGTTAGCTTTATCCTTGTTCACCTTCAGCTCTTTTTGACTCCTCCCTTATGGTAATCAATTTTTTAATGTGTACACCTTAGTTTGTAAGCATATGCCTCTATCCCTTATTGCTCCATCTCTTTGTATATCTACCCTATATGCATTTTGATGTTCCATGATGTCAAGAGTTAAAATGTATACAAGTTTTCAAGGCCATCATGAAAATAGGAATCCTCTCTATTTGAGAACTCAATAGGTGGAAACATAGTCAACAATGACCTATGTGGAAAATACTCTAACTGATATTCTTGAGGAAATCCAAAACGTAGAGTGGGAAGAAAAGGTGGAGAAGATATTTATTTTAGATGTTAAAGCGGTGGAAGAGGTTGGTAGTGAGATTTTTTAAATAGGCAATACTCACACTATACAAACCAAATACATACATAATATAGATATGTATTGGCATATTAAAAAAAATGGGTAACGTACTTTGGGAAGAATTAGAGGTTCAACATTAAATCTCTCTAAGTACTGATGATTTGCAAATGCAACTAAGGAAACTTAATGCCAAGATATCAATGATGGCTGATTTGAAATTCTCCAACTTTGAGGAGGATTCAATGACACTTAATACTATTTAGGAGGATTATCCATCCAATTAAATGATTTCTTGTACAATTTTTGTTTTCCATACTAGAAGCAGTGAGGATGTAATCCTAGGAGATAATAGGGCTTAGTGTCATAGTATATTTCTAGAAATTTTCAGATTCTTATTTATATCTATTTGTGACACTGGATATATCATTTACATGGCCAAAAGAAACCCTTCTATACTATTGGTCTAGTTTCCCTAGTGGTAGGCCAATAGTCACACAAGGATTACTGTGCATTTTTGTTTCAATATAATATAAATCTCTATCTCGCATTAAAAAAAGATATTATAAGAATCTAAATATTATTGTGTAACCAAATTTCTTAGTTTGGTCTTAAAGATGTTAGTTATAGCGAAATAAGATATTTTTACTTAAAAATCAATAAAAATTGATTCACCCTAATTGTAGTAAAATGCATCACAAGGTTGGCTATCCATGCTTAGGATATCAAGTTTGGACTAGAAGTTGGTTATACGATTTTAATATATCTAGATTAACAAAATTTATCCATAATCATTTATCTTCCTAGGGGTTAATGATCAGGTGTTCAGTATTTAGCTCAAAAATAATGGCTCGAAACTTGAATGACTTGTTTGTCTCGAAAAAGAGATCCTAATGCAACTCGTTTCATCGAAAACCGAGTTCGTATGAGAAAGTTATTGTATTCTGGTTGCTTTGTTAAACAGGCGAAATTTGCAAAAAAAATTGCCCTATCATTGCATAGTCAGCAGTCCGTACTACTGATGTGGTAGGTGACTAGGCATGGTTAGCATTGGCAAACAACGAATCAGGGATGGACAAGTGGCATCGTTTGGTTGGTTTGTACTGGGGTGTGTTGGCGCATTCTTATTGGTTCATTTATGGGCCAATGGAAGAATGCCACGTGGTAAGCCTGAAGGCCGCCACATGGCACCTCCAAAAGGTTGGGTTGGAGGTATATACATTGGAGAAAAATTTTGGATGGAGCTCGAGTCGAATCCGTGAACTCCGACCTATTGTCCCCGCGACTTTACCAACTCTTCTACACCATGATTCTTAACCATTATGTTCATGGTTTATATTTGAAGTCAAGTGGTTTGGAGGTTGGTAGTTAGGGGAGGGCTAGCCCGTAGGCCAACATTTCCCCATGTGAACACAATGCAGTGACGGTTAGGGCCTATCCCGACGGTCAATTAACCACACCAACTCTGACGGTTAGTGTTACCATGTGAGTGTTTTTACAAGCCGCAACAGTTTGTGTTAACCCGACGACTTTGGCAAAATGTTACTGTGACAGTTAGCATGTGAACGAGGTTGTAGTTAGTGTTACGGCCAAGCTTCCAACAAACCATAACCACGCCGGTTAATGTGACATTAACTCCGCATGTGACCAGGCCAACAAAACCGCCAAAAGTTAATATTTCGGTTTGCGCTAATCCATTTTTTAATATTAATTAAGTGCAGTTTAGCCTTAATTAACTACAAGTTAATCTGGCAGTAAGTTTGGCGGTGCCCCCAAATTCGGGCCTGCCTCCAAACTTAGCGCGCTAACTGGAGTCATTCCAGATTTAGCAGAGCATTTCTAGGAAAATATTGACTGAGCCATAGAGAAGTCAATTTTCGACCAAATTGAGCTCAAAAAGAGGTGTTTTGGCTAATTTGGTCATTCTAAACACATTGGTGTAGGTATCAGGAGTCATAGAGCTTTGTAAAATATAATTTTTCTACATTGACATAATATAGAGGCCCAAGGCATGGAAGCTGAACCAAGGAGATGTAACTCAGGAGGGGTGAACTCCATCAAAAAATTGTGTTAAAGTGTCTCTTTAATGGTTTTTTGTACTTTGAATGTCTGCTATTCAGTGTTTGTGTTTAAAGCTATTTTTCTCATGAATGCCATTTTTTAACTTAAGGAAATTTACTTGATTTCATACAAAAATAGTTAACGAAACCTCATCACAAGAAGCTATAAGCAAGCACATGTTTATAAATCTGCAATTGATATTAGCACATCAAAACTAATCATACAAAAACAGATCATGTTGGTATCAGAGGAAAGTTTGAATTGCTTGATTGCTTGAGTTTGTGCAATGATAATTTTAATGGTTTCAAAATTGTGATGCTTACAAGGTTAAAGTTGTAGAAAGGAGAAGGGAAGCTATTGGTTGTAACTCCTAAGGTAATGCTTAGAAGAAGGAGAGCCACAAGGCCACAATCTCCACCACCCAAATTTCCAATTCCAACTATACTTGAAACTCAAGTTTTTCTTTCAACTGAGATTGAAGAGATACAAGCAGTACCAATTTCTGAGCCTGAATCCATAGAAATTATGTATGGAGAAAGAGAGCCTGAAGGTCCCTCTTCAGAAGAGTAAGAATTCAAGAAAGCTTTCTTCACGTTAACTGAGATGGCTAAAGTCGTCTATGAAGAGAGGAACACTAGAATGGTTGGAGAGAGTTCTAAACCTCCACATGGAGAAGGAATCTCAGAGGACAAAAACTATGAGAAGAAGGATTCCAAAGGGAATGGTGGAAATCCACCTCCATCTATACCATCCTCATCATCTTCCTCATTATCTTCATCATCTCACACAACATCATTTTCCACTACCGCCACTGAAATTTCCCATACTCTTTCAAAAACCCCAAAAGGAAAGACTCCATTACTGAAATTGGACATAAAATTCAAACTTCCCATGTAGAATGGAGAGGT
>APFE031446139.1:85623-121006 GCA_000404065.3 Pinus taeda | reverse complement strand
TATCCCACATATGACAAAGAACTTTATGCATTGGTACAAAGTGTTAAGAAATGGAAGCACTATTTGATGGGGAAGGAGGCCATCATCCATACCGACCATCAACCATTGCAGTACTTACAGTCACAGTCAAAGTTGCAGTAGTCACGACATTTCAGATGGATGGGTTTTCTACAACAATTTCATTTGGTTATCAGGTATAAAAAGGGAATCTACAATAAGGTAGTTGATATGATTTCAAGGCCTATTGTAAATTCATTTGTTATACTCATGCATAATTCTATTTTGCATGAAATTTACACAGAACAATATGCAAATGATAGTGACTTTCAAGAAGTATATGCAAGCTTGAGTCAAGGAAATCAAATTGAAGAGTTGGATTATCATGTACATAACAATTTGTTGTATCACTTGGGCAAGTTGTGTATTCCAAAGACAGAAATAAATAGTATCATAAGGGAGGCACACACTTCATTGATTACTGGACACTTACGTGTATGCAAGAAAATAACGAATCTTCAAAGGTATTGTTATTAGCCACGCATGTTGGATAATGATTCTCGTTTCATAAGAGGATGTTCTTTATGTGCTACAAGTAAACATATCAATAGGAAACTTGGTTTATACACTCCACTTCTGGTACCTTCATGTCCATGGGAGAGTATCTCAATGGATTTTGTAGGAGGTCTTCCATTGTCAAGGAAAGGTAATGATTACTTGTATGTAGTTGTAGAAAGGTTCAAAAAAATGTGCATAGTAGCTCCATGTAAAAAGAAACTTACAGCTGAACAAACAACTCATCTTTTCTTCCAAAACATTTGGGTTCATTTTAGTCTTCCTCCTTCTATTGTAAGTGGTCTAGATTCTCGATTTGTTCTGAATTTTTGGTCAAATTTGTGGGACAAGATGGATACAAAGTTGAAGAAGAGTAAAACCTTTCATCCAAAAACAGATGGAAAAACCGAGGTGGTCAATTGAAAAATTATTCATCTTCTTGGAGGATATTGCAGCAAACATCCCAAGTTGTGGGATGAACAGTTGCATTACATACATCATGCATACAACAGGGCAAAGAATTCTTCCACAAACACATTGCCATTTGAGGCATGTCATGGGTACTTGCCAAGATCGCCATTGGACTTCATCTTTGAGAAAGATGTTTCGATCAATGGTCATAGTGACATCGATAAGGAAAGGAAGTTCATAGAGAAAATTCAGTTGACACATCATGCAGTGTAGGAACAACTTGAGAAAAGTCAAAGCAACTATAAGGTAAGGCATGACAAACACAGGGTTGATCACAAATTTCAAGTTGGCGACAAAGTTTGGTTATATCTTAGCAAAGAGAGACTTCAAGGGGAAGGTAAAAATCTTAAACCAAAATTTTATGATCCTTTTAAAATTATGGAAAAGATTGGTAACAATGCATTAAGCTTGATTTTCCTCCTTATATGTAAATATACTCTGTTGTTAATGTTGAGAATTTGAGATTTTTTGAGCCTCTTTTGATTGATGATCAAGGAGAGCATGTTTAGCTGCCATCAATAGACGATTTCTCTCTAGAATATCTAAATGAGCTTCAACAAGATCTCATACTTGACAAAAGAACTAGGACTTCAAAGAGAGAGGATGTCAAATACATTAGAGTGGGACTCAAAGGACAAAATCCTTCTCAAGCCAAATGGTTGAGGACCGAGAAGGTGAGGGAGCTGTACCCTCACTTGCTGAATAATTGATAGTATATATTGGGGTCCAAAAGGCTTGTACTGGGGAGGAATGATTAGGTGCTCAGTATGTAGCTCAAAAATAAAAGTTCACTGAATGGTTTGAAACCTAAACGACCGCGTCCGTATCAGAAAAACAATCCTAACACAACTCATTTCTTCGAAAATCGCTTTCATATGAGAAAGTTATTGTGTTCTGATTGCTTTGCTAAACAGGTGAAATATGCAAAAAAATGCCCATTCACTGCACAGTTAGCAGTCCATATTGCTGACGTGGTAGGTGACTAGGCATGGTCAATGTTAGTCAACGATGAATCATGGATGGACAAGTGGCATCGTTTGGATGGTTTGTACAGGGGTGTGTTGGCACATTCTTATTGGCTGTACCAATGGAAGAATGCCACGTGGCAAGCTTGGAGGCCACCATGTGGCACCTCCCAAAGGTCGGGTTGGAGGTATATAAATTGGAGAAAAATTTCGGTTCGAGGTCAGGTCAAACCCGCAACCTCTGGCCCACTGTCCTCACGACTTTACCAACTCCTCTACACCATGTTTCTTAACCATTACGTTCATGATTTATATTTGAAGTCAAGTGGTTTGGAGGTTGGTGGTTAGGGGAGGGCCAACCCATAGGCCAACCTTCCCCCATGTGAACACAATGTGATGATGGTTGGGGTCTACCCCGGCGATCAGTTAACCACACTAACTCCGACAGTTAGCGTTACCATGTGAATGTTGTTACAAATCACAACAATTTAGGTTAATCCGACGACTCTGACAAAACGTTACTGTGACAGTTAGCATGTGAAGAAGGTTGTGGTTAGTGTTACGGTTAGCCTTCCAAAGGACCATAACCATGACGGTTAATGCAACATTAACTTCGCATGTGACCAGGCCAACAAAACCACCGGAAGGTAAGATTTTGGTTTGTGCTAATCCATTTTTTAATATTAATTAAGTGTAATTTAGCCTTAATTAACTACGAGTTAATTTGGAAGTAAGTTTGGAGGCGCCCCCAAATTCAGGCCTGCTTCCAAAATTACCATGCTAATTGAAGTCATTCCAGATTTAGCAGAGATTTTCTAGGAAAACACTGACTGAGCCATAAAGAAGTCAATTTTCGACCAAATTGAGCTCAAAAATAGGTGTTCTTGGCTAGTTTGGACATTCTGAACAAGTTGGTGCAGGTATTAGGAACCATAGAGCTTTGTAAAACAAAATTTTGCCACATTGAGTTAATACAGAGGCCTAAGCCATCGAAGTTGGACTAAGGAGATGTAGCCCAAGAGGGGTGAACACCTTCATCAAAACATTGTGTTAAAGTGTCTCTTTGATGGTTTTTTGTACTTTGAATTTATGTTGTTCAATATTTGTGTTTGAAGCTATTTTTCTCATGAATGTCATTTTTAACTTAAGGAAATTTACGTTATTTCATATAACAAGCAATTAATGAAACCTCAACACAAGAAGCAATAAGCAAGCACATGTTTAAAAACCTGTAATTGTTATTAGTAGAACAAAACTAATCATACAAAAACAAATTAGTTTTCTAGCATTAGAGTCCCCTAGTTCAAAATTTGTTAGCAACTTACTCACAGGGTTCATGATAGATCTGGTGGGACCCATCAATAGGTATATTATAAGGTCCATTTTGCTATCCTCCAACCTATAATTTCTTCTTTTCTCACGTTAATTAACATCTTTATGGCTATACTGTGCTTAATAGGGAGACCAAAGGATTTTTGTAATACTTCGTCGCCTAATGTGGTTAATATGTAGGAAAATAACATTTTTTAGTGCATTTACTATGCAGAGGCACATTGGAGGTAGCTAGAGGGAATGTAGGAGGCTTGTCCAATGCATTTACTCCACTTCAACTCGACTTGATCCCTAAAATCACTCACTTACAACTCGAGGTCTACTAGCAACCAAAGCACTCAAGTAATCACGAGGATCTAAGGGAGCTAGATCCACCTTTTTTGAGATTTTGGAGGGAAGCAGTCATATTTCCAAGGAGCTTACCCTTAGTCATCTTTGTATAACTAAACAAGTCTAAGGGCTCAATAGGATTTGATTTTTTTGAGCAAGGAAGAGCTACTAAGAGATAGGAGCTTGAGATTTTCATTTTCATTTTCCATTGAATGATGTACTTGAAATTTATCTTATGTCAATGAAAAGTTTATTGTTGTCTCACATCCGAGTTAGTTTCATAGGGATGAGTCCCCTTAGGTTAGATTCCAACCTAGAGGCTCCGGTCTCTCTTTGTGTATCTCATCTATGCATTACTTTTAGTAGCAACATTTCTTTATTTCTTAGTAGAAGTTTACTTGCAAAAAAATTGTTGCCACATGTTTGGTTACCACGTCTCTTTTGTGGGAAGTGTGGTTGAAGGGTATGCAGTAGCAAGCCAAAAAAAATTGGTTATCTTCCTTTGTAGATTGTTACACCTTAGGTCAATACTCTCCTACATACTCTGTTTTTGCATATTTAGGAGTGAAATCACATTCTTCTTTAAGATTTATTGGATTTAGGTCAGATGCATGCTACAAGTTAGATTGTATTTTGATGTAATAAAATTAAACCCATCCTTTCTTTTTATTTGGTTTCATAAAATTTAACTCATCCTTTCTTGTTTAGTTCATTTTGCCGCAATTTAATCATTGGTTTGGCATTATTTTCAAGTGTAAAAAAGGATCACTTGTTTAGTCTGCAGGTAGTACTAGTGGCTTGTAGGGTTGGCACAGTCATCCTACATTCCTCTTCTCATCATCAACCTCTTCCTCTTCATCTCACATTGCCCTCAAAACTCTACCACCAAAACTATATTTTTGGACCATTGAGGGACACTGTATGCATTTTATTTTGTGCAAGGTGGGCCTTTGAGAGGTTCTAGGATTGGAAAAAGTCTCATACAACATTCTTATACCTTCATCTACCCTTTTCTACCTTTAGAACACATTTTCCTCCCTCAGACTGCTCATGGATCCAATCTTGTAGCAAAACAGGGCAGTTCTATAACATCCCGTAGCACCACTTAAACTTGACTAGATTTGCCCTAGAAGCTTGATTCTCACATATTAGGCTTGAGTAATTAACCCTAGGCTCTAAACCTATGATTGAGGAGGACCAAAGACCACTTTAGACCTGCCTTTTCTTCACTGTAACACAATTCTTCAATTAGTGCTAGAGGACAAATTTCCAAATATGAATAGTAATGATTATTTTCTTATGAAATGCACATGGACTTTGCCACTAAATTTAAGTTTCTTTGAACACAATGATTAAAATGGGTGATTTATTAATGTAAAGTAGATTAGGCATGTTTCATTGAATTTATGTTTCTTTAGGTTTTTAGTTAGAAGCATTATCATTTCATAATATAATTTCCTGTTTGAAGTAACTTTTCACATTTTGCAATTAGACTAATGTTCACATTCTGGCAAATAGCATAGAGTTTACACTCTGCAAGTAGATTAGTATTTTCATTTTTGCAAGTAGCATAATCTCTACATTCTTTAAACTAGGGTTAGCCCCTACATTTGGATAAATAACATTTTCATTTCTGCAATTTGAATAAAACTCTCTCCTTTCATGTAATTTCCTTCCTTGAGCTAGCTGAAAGAGTGGCCTTTGTATGCCTTGATTTAGTCCATTGCTTGAAGGTGGTATGAGTAGAACTTGACCTACTATGCATATAGCACTATCACCTCCTAAGTCTGTACGAACATCGGGTTGATAAATAAAGTTGGTAGCCTTGGGTATCTCAACATTTTATTATGATACTCTTGTGGTATTCAACAACCCCCAATTTATTAATGATAATAGTTAATATTACATTAATAAATGGGGACCCTTCAAAAAATCTATCCAAAAAACAAAACTTAGCATTTAGGCATTTCTTTTATTTTTTGGAATAAAGCAAAGATAACAGTCAAAACCTTTTTTTAGGAAACCACCAAATACTTACCTTTTCATATATAACATGACCAAAACCCACCAAAGGACCTTTCTAACCCTCCAAAATCAAGAAAATTGATTAAGTAAGGAATCTATGCTCGAAACTGTCATAAAATCTGATGTAAACAGAAGTCCTTAAGCCTTTTTAAGCTTAAGTCTTGCATCACATATCACCACTTATAAGGGACCCACTTTTAAAACGATATTGCGAAATGTGCGAGATGTGAAACTACAAAGGAATTGTGACCTTTATCGCATCGTATTTTGGGAATTCAAACAAACACCTTGTACTTACCACCAGCCAATATCGCGAAATGCGATTAGCACCCAGACCCACACCTTAAAATATCATAAGCAAATGTTTTGAGTTCGCCATATAGTAAAAAGGTCTTTTACATAGGATAAACCTAGCAATTAGTTACGTTTGAAACAACTAACGAATGGCTTGTATCTCGCATCTTGTAGAAACATGACAGGAGGTAAGAAAGGTAAAAGAGACATATTGCGATATTGCGATCTACGATATTGCTTCGCAAATTGCACAATCGCTATCATCGCAGTACAATGGATCGCCAACCTAGAAGCTTTCTTCCCGTTTTATGATGCAAACATTTATGAGTATTAATAACGAATCATTAGTGCGAATTTAGTGGGAAATAACTGCATTTATGTGTGAAAAGCCATTTAGCTTGATATGATATCTTCTTACGTGCATTCAAATAAAACTCCTTTTACCACCTTTACAAGATATCTGCATTATTTCATTTTTTACGTTCATCTTTCTATCCGATAGCTGTTGTTCTTCACTTTCAGGAAAAATCCGCAGAGTAA
This sequence comes from Pinus taeda, assembly GCA_000404065.3. Taxonomy (NCBI): domain Eukaryota; kingdom Viridiplantae; phylum Streptophyta; class Pinopsida; order Pinales; family Pinaceae; genus Pinus; species Pinus taeda. Next base: position 114,497 of record APFE031446139.1, on the reverse strand, counting down.
AGCATTGAGAACAATGGTGAAGAAAGGAAAGTCTATTGCCTATGAGAATTCAGAGACGAATCCATTGTTTACAGATACCACATGCAGTAGAGAGGGAGGAACCTCTACATGGGAGGCTATGTATAACATACTAGAGGAGGAGAAGCCGAGGATTATGGAAACAAAAGTTACAGTTGACGGACGTGATTCCTCAAATGCTTCCATGCTAGAGACAACATGCTCATTTTCACACCACATAGCTGCTTGACCAAAGATAATCGTTTATATCGACATGGTGAAATGGTTTATCAATGAAGCTGACATCTCAGACAGAGAATTCAAGACAAGAAGCCAAAGGGTTAATCGACATGCCCTCCGGGTTTCCCAAGAATATGAAGTTGACATCCTCCCGTTGGCCAGATGGCTTAGGGATGAAACATTTACATATATAAGAGTTTTTGGCAGCATCACCTCCCCCCATGTCCTCCCATACTATGTTCCAGATAAATTGATGGCTAGAGAGATAGCCTATCAAATAGCTAGTGAGGGAGGAATGAGCAAGACAGTAAAAGAATAAAAAAAATCCATTTGGCCTACATTCCCTGTATAGTGCAGAGCATTTGCATTACACGACCTAGGGAATGTGTTCAAAGAAGCAGAGAACATGCTATCTATGCAATTAGCTAAATTCCTTGGACGACAATATGACCTATTCGACATTGTCGAGAATTTCACCACTCTAGTGAAAACAAAAGTATTCAGTAACAAGGAGGATGTTTTTGATGACATATTTTTGCAGAAAAACACCTTCACAGAGGTGAAGCATATGGCACAACTACTTTTTTACCGTGAAGATCTGGAAATTTTTTACAATTACAGAGAAAGAAGGCTAGCAAAGGTCCCATTGGACTAATTATTGATGGAACCAATAACGAAGCCTACTCCCAGTGTGACTATAGAAGGTGACTCCAAAGAAATTTCCAAGTCTGATTTTGGAGCAGAATCTCAAGAGAAATCTATCAGGGGATTGCAACAGTAATCACAAAATGGGAAAAGCAGAAGCATGGAGTCAGTGAAGGATACAACCTAATCTACACAAAAGATAGTTGAAGAAGCTTCAGCTAGCAAGCAGGCTGAAATCCATACTATCTCCGCACAACCAATAAAACCCATGGTAATTGACTTAGAGGAAGAGTGGGACAATTTCAATAAAAGTCTCAACATAGAGGAATAGGTGCCAGAGTTGCAAACTCCACAACAAAAAGTAGATCTGAAGATTACAGTGGAAAAGACTGCAAACACACAAGAGGTAGAGCACATCCTTGTTACCCCCACTTCCGAAATAATTTTGAGAATTGAAGAAATTCCCCCTCTGGATGTATTTTATAGCCCACAAAATAAGGCCATGGTGAAACGGAAAATAAAGAAAAAAAATTGGACTCTATAGCTACTACTACCCTTGAAAATGAACCAATGGATGTTCTATGGAAGGACTCGCCTGTTGATCCATCCGCCAACTTTATTAGACTCTCACAGTTTGTAGGTGCTTATGCTACAACGACCATGGAAAAAGCAACAGAAATCCAAATGTTTCTTAGAGAAAATTAAGATAGAATAACGTTGCTTGAGCAACAATTACAACAAGTAAAATTCGACCAAGTAGCAGAGATACAATTGGCCAAGCTTCAACAGGTATTTGAACAGATGCAAATAGAACATCAAACCAGCTTAGCCGAGAAGGAAGCACAGGTGCAGGCAATAACTGATCTACATAAAGACGATCCAAAAACTGATCAGTTTATTACTGAAGCACTCAGTCTTAACTCCCAGCTGATGTACCAGAAAGAATTGCTGTGCTAGAAGATTTCACAGTGGAAATCTTATTGCGAAACAAGCGATAAATTGACAACTCAAGTCATAGAGATGAGACTTGAATATAATGAGATTTTTAAAAAGGTCTTCGATTTCATCGCCTGGAAAAATACAGAAGATGGGAGAAAGGCTGACCTGCCTAAGCTAGAAGAATCACATAAAGAAATTCTATTTGCGAGCTGGGATTCTCAGCTTAAAGAAGCAGAAAAGGAAATAGTAGATGCGGTGGCAGCAACAAACAGTGTCATAGAAAATATCAATGAAAATTTGCATAGTACCAATCTTGTGGCAGAATCCATTTCGGGTTTCCTTCCTAATTCGAAATAGCTTGAACAACAATGGAAACTTGCAGCAGCATAAATAGCAGAAGTGATAAGGAAAACGACCAGGTTAGATTGGGAGGCATATTGGCAACATTTGGTCAAGCCTCATAGCAAATGGATGATCCTGTAATGCCTAGCCACTTCTACCGAGAAAATGGCGCCAACATTGACCGATGTCGTATTTGCAGGAGAGTTGAAAGCTGAAGTCAGCCAACCAACACAGCTGAAGCCCATGATGGATGTTTGTGATCTGAATGATCAAACGCAGGATAGTTAGTCACCTTATTTATTTCCATTTGGATTTTATTTTTTCACAAATTGAGGCAGGTCATTTAAACCTTCTCAACTATTTTTGTAATAATCTATTTTTAGTTTTATAGTTTTAGTATTTAAACCCCTCTCATGCATTTAGAGAGGGGTCCAGAATTTTATTAGAAACTCTCTTCAAAACATGCATTTTTGTCCCTTTGAGGAAGTTTTGGTGAAATATATGGAGCAAGATTTATTTTTATCTGATTTATCATCTTCTATTGAAAGTTCACTTTTGTACTCTTAGATGGTGTTGAATGGACTAAAGATAAATCAATATTGCTGAAACATATGAGGAGGACGTATTATAAATAGTACTTTATCTCGTAATCCTTTTTATTCATGTATTAAGCAATTATTTCTTTTCGAATTGTTTATGTATGAAAGTCTAGATCTTTATTGCCATTATTGCACTTTTGGATGATGATGATCTTTATTTTATGCTGAATATATGAATAATTCCTTATTCGATATATCTTGCACAATCGTTTCCATTAACTTTTTATATAAAACGATTATTGTTAAAACAAATTCACTTCTAATCACAATGGATGATATTTATTACCAGTTGCTTTCAGAAATTATTGTAGATCACATACATCAAGTTAATCCTGGGTATATTTATAATTAGATAGTGCTTAAATTAGGATAAAATGCATGTGATTGTTAGTTTAGATTAGATTACTTTTAGCTCAGACATTACTTTAAAACATCACATATCACCCCATTAGCAGAAGCATTTAATAGATTGGGAAACTGGTCCCATTATCCCTAGTCGGAGCCACTACTCCAAACGGAAAAGGAGTTGCCAATGAAGGTCCAGATTCTGTGGATTTTCCCCATATTGAGGCAATGATTTTCAAGGCCTCAACATTTTGGCTCTAGAAGGAGGGCCTAACTGTGAATGGTAAGTAAATCTAAATTAACAGGCCATTCTAAGAGTAAAAATCCCTCACCCTCACTTTCAACTTCTCAAGAGTCTCCCAAATCCTTTGATCCTAAGCGAGAAGTTTCACAGAATATTATACAACCCGTTTCTGAAATCCCAAACAAACCAGATCATTCTTCTTTTACCGAAGCCCCTGAAGTTCAAGCTTTGATTCATAAATTATAGGGGATTTTGCTATCTCAAGAAGAATCTGAGTTATTCCGGATAGTGTTACCTCTCAGTTCACTCCATCTCAATGGTTGACTAGAGCACAGAGCGAAAAGTTCATAATTCCTTTGTTTGAATTTCCTTTGCCAAACCGAAAGAGAGCTAAGAAAACATTGTCTGAATCTCATAGCGAGGTTCTATGATCATCTTCATTCATTCCATCTATACTGTCACAAGATCAGTCATCCACATCACCACTCCATATCGTGATTCACACAGGTACATGAACTACATCTTCCTCTACCCAACCACCTTCAAACACTACTGCTACACCTTCCCCTACCCACATACTAGCAATGGCAGAAAATCCTCAAAGGCCATGGACAAATCCAGGGGCCGTTAAGATGGCTGGACCTTTACATCAATTACTAGCACACCAAGAGAAATGGTTGCCCAAATTCAATCCTGATAATGACCTATTAGTGGAGGAACATATAAATAATTTTATGTTGTCCATTAACTTGAATGAATTAGAGGAAGAAGATGCAATTGTAAGATTATTCCCATATTCTTTACAGAAAGCAGTGGGATCATAGTACTTTTCGTCACCATCAGGTTATATTAACAGTTGGGATGCTTTTCAAGAGTAATTTTTAACTAAGTTTGGAGATGATAGATCTACGACTACCCTAATCAATGATATCTCCAATTTGAAAGCTGAGCCAAGAGAACCCATTAAGGAATTCAACTCTCGCTTCAATAAATTATTGAATAAGATACCAATGGCATCTAAGCCTAGTGATGAGGTCAAAAATGAATGGTACATCTTTGCTCTACCATCAAACACAACTATCTTCGTTGATAGTGTTGCCAAACCAACTTTGGCAGAAAATATGAAAGAGGCAATAGCTGTGGAAAAATGAATTCTAGCTGTGGAAAAGAAAAACACATTAGAAGAAAGGAGATCTAAGAAAGTAACTTTCAGAGATGACTCTAAGAAGAAACTACCAAAAGATCCTTTTGATCTTGAAGGGTTACAGAAAGTCCTCAAGACCATGTCTAACAAAATGGTTGATATCAAAAAACAGGTAGCAGAGACTTCCTCTAAGAAACCTTTTAGACCATTTAAAAGTAATTCCCTTGCTGATCCTAAACCCGCAAATGCCATATCGAATGTTGAATTAGATGGAGAGGAGGATGAAGTTTCAACAAATGAAGAACAAACGGATGATGAGAAAGTAACAAAATTACAAGGGATGTGGGATTTTATACTTCCTAATGAAGAAACTCAAGAAGCATTACTTGTCGATACCCAAAGTAAAAATCCTGTTGAATTGTCACAAACAAATCCAAAACAGAAGGCTTTGAAGCCACCCCCTAGGGATAAAGCAACAGGTAAGAAATTTGTAACAAAATCCACTCAAAATACACCTAATCAATTGGATCCTTCCCCCTCATCTAAAACTTTGATAGTTTCTGATGAAATGGAATATAATATTATTGATGATATGAAGAAAACTAGGGAAAACATCACATTTCATAAGCTTAGTAAATTGAAACATCAGTAGAAGTTAATTCTCAAAGAATTTAAAGCAGTACCTACTGCACCGCTTTCTGCTGTTGTGATCTCACAAGTTTCCCAAGAAATGGGAAGACCCCCTAGTGCTTCTTTAAGATTGATCCAACTGATATAGATTTAATTGGGGGAAGATCAAAATCCCACACTCTGCCATTTCTCCTTACTTTTGAAGTCTTTAACAAAAACTTACACAACTATCTGGTTGATTCCGGAGCTTCATCTAACATCTTGCCTAGAACAGTTTGTGCCAAGTTGAATGTTCAGCCTCAGAAATTTACTGTACGAATAGTTCAGTTAGATCACTCTAAGGTTGAAGTTGTTGGGGAAATTAACCAAGTAACCATCAGACTTTCATCGAACCCTAAATTTTTCCAAGTCATTGACATACTTGTAACTGACATTCCTGAGTTCTATGGCTTAATCCTTATTAGAGTCTGGTAAGAGAAACTTCATGGTTATTTTGCAACTGAATGGTCTCACTTATGGCTTCCCTATAACGGTAAACCAAATCAAATAAGAGTTGATCGCGAGAAACATTAGAAGTTCATAGTAATAGAATTAGAAGGAGAAAATGAATCAGTCGCTATAGCAACAATATCATCGGATATTATTATGTAGAATCATTTCTAGGAAATTTCAATGCTCATACTTCACTTTTATTAGAAAACATTGTTGTCTCTCAAGTTGAAATTTTTTCTCGAACAGACACTTCTAAATGTGTAAATTTTGTAGATAAACCTGTACTTAAATCTTGATTTTGGAAATTATTTTTTGATGGATCTAAATCCAATGGTGGGGCAGGAGCAGGGTGCATCTTAGTCAGCCCAGAGGGGGAAAACTATGCTAGCATGCAAACTTGAATTTGATTGCACCAACAACACCGTTGAATATGAGGCACTAATTCAAGGTCTGTATAAGGCAATTGGTCTTAATGTTAAATACCTCCAAGTATTTGGAGATTCAAATATTGTCATAAAACAGGTGAGAAATACTATACACTCTTTGTCAGGACATTTGAAACATTATCAGTCATTAGTTCAAGACCTGACTCTCCACTTTACAGCTTTTAATATTTCCCCTATCCCAAGACTCGAGAATGTTAGTGACGATCTTCTAGCTAATGTCGCTTCCAATCTTATCCCTCTAGAAGATTACAGCCCAGATCGATTTTCCATTGAATTAATTTTTAGGCCTTCTATACCTAACAATATCACCAACTGGAGAGTCTTTAATAACGTTCCGGATATCATAAGCTTCCTGACCTCAGAAAGCTCTTACGATGACCAGATAATTGATGAGGACCAACATGATAACCAAATTAAACAAGAAATAATCATTAAGGCTATGCCAAAACCTGTTGTTAAGTTGGAAGATTTATATGACCTTAAAGAGAGATTTAAACGACCCACCAGTTCAAAACTTCAAAGTTCGACTTTGAGGTTTGAATTGATCAATCTTGGGACTGATTTAGAACCTCAAAATATTAACTTAGGTCTCGATCTTTCATCAGATGAAAAAGCATCTTTTATAAGTTTGTTGAAATGATACAAGAATGTCTTCGCATGGAACTATGAAGATCTCAAGACATATGATACCTCTATTATTCAACATACTATTCCCATGATATCTGATGAAATACCTATTCAACAGAAATTGAGGAAGATGCATCCTAATTTAGAAAGTCAAATTAAGTTTGAGTTGAATAAACCGTTGAAAGCCAAAATTATTTTTCGTGTTAGACACTCCCGATGGATTTCCAATCTTGTCCCAGTTAGAAAAAAGAACGGCAATATTCAGATATGCAGAGATTTCTACAACCTCAATAAAGCTTGCCAAAAGGAAAATTTCCTATTACCTCCGATGGAACAAATTTTGCAATCAGTAGCAAGCTCTGAGCTAATGTCTTTCTTGGATGGATTCTCAGGTTATAATAAAATCTTAGTACATCCAGATGACCAACTGAAAAATACATTTAAGACAAAGTGGGGCACTTACGCTTATCAGAAGATGCCATTTGGACTGATCAATGTCGGTGTTACTTTCCAAAGAGCTATGTATATAGCCTTCAAAGGTTTAGTAAATAAATCAGTAGTGATCTACTTGGATGATATAACAATATGCTCCAAAAAATGCAGTAATCATCTAAGAGATTTAAAACAAATCTTTGAACGTTGCCAAAGGTATGGAATTTCTCTGAACCCCAAAAAGCTTTTTTTTTGCATTAAGTGAAGGAAAGCTCCTTGGGTTCATTGTCTCCAAAGCAGGAATTCATATTGACTATTGACCCTGGCAGAATTAGAGAAATTTATGAAATACCTTTACCACACAACAAGAAATCAATGCAATCTTTCCTGGGTCAAATAAATTTTGTTAAAAGATTTGTCCTTGACTTCTCGAGAATTGTTTTACCTCTTCAATCCATGATATAGAAAAAAACTTTGTTTAAATGGGGACATTCTGAACATGAAGCTTTTAGCTTGATAAAAAAGCAATTATAAATGCCCCATTTCTAGCAACCCCCAATTTTTCCAATCATTTCATTCTATGTACTTTCACTTCTGAGAAATCATATGTGGCCATATTGACACAAGTAAACCAAGATAAAGTTGAAGCTCCAATCTCTTTCTTTAGCTCTAATTTGCAAGGAGTTGAATTAAATTACTCAGATGTTGAAAAACAAGCTTTTGTTGTTTTCAAATATATAAAACACTTCAGACCTTTTCCACTCAAAACCCACACTAAAGTTATAGTACCATTCTCAACAGTGAAAAATATTTTAATACAAAGGGACGTAGGAGAAAAGAGAGAAAATTGGGTGACAACCCTGCAAGAATATGACATAGAAATTAAACCATCTAAATTGTAAAAGGTCAACGTTTTTGTAGGATGTTAGCGGGAGAATTGAATCTATCAGAGTTGCAACATTCAGGTGATGATGTACAAGTCTATGAGGTTAGCCTCAATGACACAGAATCAAGGTATGTTGATATCATATTTTGCTTGAAAAACGGATATGCACCAACCTAATTAAATTACACAAAGAAAAGAGCCTTGAGATTAGAAGCTAGGCAATATCAAATTGTCAATGATGTGCTTCTCCGAATAGATTATGATTTTGTTTTACTTAGGTGTCTTGAGAAACCTAAGGCCGAGAAGGTGTTGCAAGAACTTCACGATGGAACAACTAGTGGTCACATTGGAGGTGATACTACAACACATAAAATCCTACATGTTGGCTATTATTGGCCAACACTATTCAAAGATGCACACAATTACGTAAGGAGATGCAATGTTTGTCAAATAGCTGCTGGAAGATAGAGAAAACTCGCATCACCATTACAACCCATCAACATTGACAGCCATTTGAACAATGGGGATTGGACATAATAGGTGAGATCGTTCCTCATTCTTCTAAACATCACAGGTACATCCTTACAACCACTGATTATTCACCAAATGGGTTGAAGTAATTCCACTCAAGATATCCAATTCAGAAAATATTATTGAATTCATAGATCAATTTATCATCACCAGATTTGGCTTATCATCTGCTTTGATGTTTGATAACGCATCTTATTTTTCAGGAAATGTTATAACAAAGATGTTTTAAGCTCAAGTATTCCACCAATTACTATTCGTAAGGAAATGGGTTAACCAAATCCATAAACAAAAATCTCATCAGGATTATTAAATGAATTGTTGACCAAGGCCAAAAGAAATGGCATAAATCTTTGATGTTTTCTCTATGGGCAGATCGAATAACTTACAAAGCCTCCATTGGCACTTCTCCTTTTAATTTGGTTTATGGGAAAGAAGCAGTCTTACCGAAAAACGTAGCTATTCCCTCCTTAGCCTTAGTTCAATTCATTGGAGAAACTCCTCTATGCAGGTTAGACAATTACAAATTATTAAGCTTGAAGAGGAAAGGGAAAAAGCCAAGAGCACACATGCACATCATCAGTAGTTAGTCAAAGCCTCCTTTGATTCAAATTTTGTAACTTCAAAATCTTTTCAACTCGAAGACCTAGTATTAAAATGGGATAAATCCCATGAAGAGAAAGGTAAGCATACCAAGTTCCAATAAATGTGGCTTGGCCAATTTCAGATTGTGGAACAATTAGGCCCATTGACTTTTCTATTACAAGATTTATCAGGTAAGAGAGAATCTCGACTTGTTAATGGACAGGTCTAAATAAATACTTTCCATAGAAGATGATCTCTTATGTTCAATGTATATTATTGCCTTTAGTTAAAATTTTCCCTTAGAAATAATAATACCAATTCAAAAGCATTTAATTTTGGCTTTACAAAGAATAGTCTCTTTTCTATTTTTGACTTCTCGCTTGTATCAGTGAATATTTTTTATGAAAGTAATCTTTACATATGAAATGTATAGTTAAGTTTGATTGCTCTTAAATTGCCCGTTTTCCTCTTTAATTATCTAATTTTTTATGAAAGTTAGCTTTAAGAGAGAAACTGCTCTTTTACATCAGTCTAGAAAAGTATTTATAACAAAGCAAAGTCCCTCTCCACAAAGGCATCTTCAAAACTCTACAATTGTCGTCCAATAGCTCTTAGGGAGCCAATGATCCTCCCCACTCAATCAGCTTTCATTTGTAGAGTGTAATTATAAAATATACTTAAACTTAAAGGATAAGAGGTCTCATAAAGAGCCAACTTACCATGATTATAAGATTATAACTAACTGATATTACCAACACTACATATCAAAACAGAGCAATGGCTTAAGTTTATATTAATCAAAAGACAAGGGGTCTCATCATGAGCCATATTGTTCAGTTATGTTACAAATCAAGTGAATGGCATTGTCAATATTAGTCACCAAACCAAGGCATTGTCCTTTAAGAAACAAAAGATGAAGAGTTGAAGCAATAATGAATTAATTCAGAAAAGAAAGAAAGCAATAAGTATACTTATGAGCTTATCTTTAAAATTTCATTATGATTTAAGTGGGATACTGGATCATTGCTAATTAAAAGGTAACCCTGTCAAGGCTATGAACGCCTGCTAGTAGTAGAGGCTCTACCTACGACAACTGAGTATACCAAAAACTGATATGGGAGAGAGACTTCTGCGTTTATCTTTAAAAAACCAAGTAAAGACTGATGTAGACAAAGTTACTTTTTATAAGAAAAGAAAAATCAAAAGAACAGTAGTTAGGAAAATGATTGTTTTATTAATAAATAGCAACATTACTTATGTGATATTCCATGTAATTTATTTTATTTTCAAAACTACCTTTATTTTGGAAGTTTAGAAATTTCAAAAAACTCTCAGAGATAACTGGTTCTTCCAAGTGAATCGCCAATTGTTGTGTTATTCAACAACCCCCCATTTATTAATGATAGTAGTTAATATTACATTAATAAATGGGGACCCTTCAAAAAATATATCCAAAAAACAAAACTTAGCATTTAGGCATTTCTTTTATTTTTTGGAATAAAGCAAAGATAACAATCAAAACCATTTTTTAGGAAACTACCAAATACTTACCTTTTCATATATAGCATGACTAAAACCCACCAAAGGACCTTTTTAACCCTCCAAAATCAAGAAAATCGATTAAGGACTCTATGCTCGAAACTATCATTAAGGACCTGCTTTTAAAATGATATTGTGAAACGTACGAGATGCGAAACTACAATGGCATTGTGACCTTTATCGCATCGCATTTCAGGCATTCAAACAAACACCTTGTACTTACCACCAGCCGATGTTGCGAAATGAAATTAGCACCCAGACCCACACCTTAAAATATCGTAAGCAGATGTTTTGAGTCTGACATATAGTAAAAAGGACTTTTACATAGGATAAACCTAGAAAATAGCTATGTTTGAAGCAACTAATGAACGACTCCCATCTTGCATCTCGCAGAAACATGACAGGAGGTAAGAAAGGTAAAAGGGACATATTGTGATATTGCGATCTGCGATATTGCTTCGCAAATCACACAATCGCTATCATTGTAGTACAATGGCTTGCCACCCTAGAAGATCTCTTTTCGCTTTACGATGCAAACATTTATGAGCATTAAAACTAACGGATAATGAATCATTAGTGGGCATTTACTGGGAAATAATTGCATTTATGTGTAAAAAGCCATTTTGATTGATATGATATCTTCTTACATGCGTTCAAATAAAAACTCCTTTTACCACCTTTACAAGCTATCTGCATTATTTCATTTTTTACGTTAATCTTTGTATCTGATAGCTATTGTTCTTCACTTTTAGGAAAAAGTCCGTAGAGCAAAGCGTTGAGAACAATGGTGAAGAAAGGCAAGGCTATTGCCTCTGAGAAGTCAGAGATGACTCCCCTGTTTACGCATACCACATGCAATAGAGAGGGAGGAACCTCTACATGGGAGGCTATGTATAACATAATGGAGGAGGAGAAGCTGAGGATTGTAGAAACAAAAGTTACAGTTGACAGACATGATTCCTCAAATGCTTCCATGCTAGAGACGACATGCTCATTTCTGCACCGCATAGCCGCTTGGCCGAAGATAATCCCTTATACTGACATGGTAAAATGGGTTATCGATGAAGCCGACATCTTAGACAGAGAATTCAAGACAAGAAGCCAAGGGGTTATGGGATCTTTTACCCTGGACAACCTACTGCTTATGTATCACCTACTAGAGAACAATGTAAACTTTGAAACAAGAACTATAAACTCAAAACAGGAACTCTGGCCAAAAAACCCCGAAAAAACATAAAAAACAATGCTAAAAATGAAAAATGTGTATACTAGAACGATGACTTATTTTTTAGGGGTCAATTTTGAACATGTTTTAAAAATGGCAGTGACTACGAAATTTACTACGAAATTTTTGTGCAAAATATAGATTCAAAACGAAAAAGTGATGATACTGGAACGATGAATTTTTTTTTAGGGTCAATTTTCAAACTTTTTAAAAAATGCTAGTAAAACCAAATTTTTATGTGCCAAACAAAGTTGTTTATGAGGAAAAAAACACATTAATGTTTTTGGTAGAATATCATTTTTCTTTCCTAAGTATAAATTCAACATGTTTTCAACCATTACATGCCATGGTTATTTCACCTAAACATAGATGGACAAATTTATCATATCACATCAAGCACATTTTTCTGATTATCCTTATTTTAATTTTGAGCATGACAAATTCATAGGAGGCCAGGATTTCGCCAAAAAGAGGAACTGGAGTCAGATTATAGTGAATCTCCTCTAATGACCCTCGCTAAACTGATCACCCTCTCCATAAAATATGTTCACAAAAAGTTCACAAGGAATCCCAAAAGCAAGTTTCATTTGTTCTAAAGCAACTCAGTTACACCTCAAGAACCTTGTTACTCCCTCATAAATGTGTTCCCGAGAAATGAAGGTAGCATAACTTCATTTGCTATCAATAAATCCCAAACCTAGATGCCAAAGGATTTTCTCTCAAGAATGAAATAATTGGAAAAAACAAGCAAGTTCCTAGAAGATAACTCTAGTGTCTATCACAATCCTAATAATGCATCATCAGTGAAATCATACCCCACATGTAGGGAGAATACGATGAGCTACCTACGACCACTTGATTTACTTTGATTAGAGTATCTAAGGGCATAATAATAATCTATTTTAATTTCTTTCCAAACCTTTAAACGAAGGTCACTGCCAATGTCATCTTATGAACCACTATAATAACTTTGATGGTGTTTTAAATATAGTTCCATGGTATTTTGTGTTTGTCTTATTTTGTTGCAGGTGACTCATGAGGAGCACATGGATGCTAATACCACAATGGGAAACACAACCAAAACGAGCAAACTAAGTTTGGACCTCCGAGTTTATAACAAGAGCCACAACAGTGGTGGATGGAAATCTGTGACAAGAACGGAAAGGACCATCTACCTTTGACTTTGCTTCGCTGCTTACTTAAGTATACTCTAACATTTTCTTGATCTGCACTTGAAACTGGATCCAAGATCATTCAAGCTTTATTTAAGACAAAAAGCTCTTTTTAGGATAGAGAAGTAAAAACTATATTTGAGATCACTCTTTTACAAATTTGCAATGGAAATTTTTGATTAATGTCCCAAAAAAGTCATACATATGCGTGTACCAATATAAATATGTTAGAAAAGAAAAAACTATTGTAATTAAATAAATAAACTTAACAATATCATATATAAACACTAAATAAACATGGATAGAACAAGCCAACTAAGTATAAAAATCGAGACATGGATAAAACAGACTAACTACGTACAAAAATCAAAACAATGAATCTCGATAATACAATATATATCATCAAGTGACTAACTACGAACAAAAATTGAGACAATGAATCTTGATAATACAATATATATCATCAAGTTCATCGCAAATAGATAGTACATTCATTTGTGAATAACCGTGTTCCTCTTAAAATAGATATGCTATTTAGTTTCTTAAAATAGATATACTATTTACTTTCTATTTGTACCTATATAGTTTCTTTCTTATATAGAGATACACATAATTATATGAAGACACAAAAAGAGATATATATTTAAGTTGTTACAATAGATAAAAAAAAAATAAGACAGATTACATTAGCCCTGTGATGTGAACTTTTTATGAAAATAAGGCACAACACATTCATATTATCATTGCAAGAAATTGAAGAGGCTGAAAAAAAAATCTAAAATAGTATCTATGCTCAACAATATGTCGGTTGAGCCTTGTGATGTGAACTGCTTGTTCGTTGTCAATACCCTGTAAAAGAGTTGGATTAAAGATATTTTAGAACTTCATTTCCAAACAAAAAAATATTGTAATTTTTTACTTCATTAAATAGATCGTATTTTGTCAACATTAAATGGATTGGATTTTGTCAACATTGTTAGCAAAATGTACACCATGAAACGTATTTTGTCAACATTAAATGGATTGGATTTTGTCAACATTGTTAGCAAAATGTAGACCATGAAATCAAATGAAAAACGTGCCAATCCATGTGCAATTGTACAATATGAAAATCAGTGTATTGCCACATCACATAGCTCGATAATAATATGCTAAACTTATATAATTAGATTTTCATTAATACCCCGAGTTTATGTGAGTCGTATTTATTTCACTTTGCCAAAAACATAATCACAATCGAAAAGAACCATAAACTAAGATTTGTTCATTTGAAGGATCACGAAACCATAAATATATAGTTTTACCACGATTGCATAGCGATATATAGTGATTTGCAAATGTTAAGAGCAAATACTTATGATTTGGTTCCCGCTGAGCAAGATGGAAAAAAACTATATAATCATAACACCAACGTGTTAGGATGAGATGAGAGTTGTTACCTATTTCAAAATGCAGCATGTGCTAGGAATTGCATCACTTGGGCTTTGAGCGATATGGAGCAAACAAAGAAATGCCCACACACTTTCCACCTGGAACAAGGCATGGCATAATGTTTTTATGCTTTTTAAGAATCTTCCTTGCAACTCGGATAGGAGATATATTTGATGCATTTTTTTCTGATTACCATCCTGGCTACGGGATAGATTGCCTGGACTTTGGAAAAACTGATCTCAATAAGGCATTTATGTGAAAAATGATTTTATTTGTTTTGATTATGTCTATATCATTTTTATTTGCTGGGAGAGCTCTTGATATAAATAAAATATTTGAAGAGCCAAAATGTGGTTTACAGGTTGATGAGATAAATGGTTACACATTTTCTTATCCTCTGAATGTGCCCAAGCGACAATACAAATTGAAGTGGATCGAGTCTAGAAAGCCAAAATGATATTCTTCAGCTACGCCCTTATCTGTTGATGCGCAGTAGCCCATTGTTTCAAATGTCGAGACATCAAAGACAACCTTGTTATTTCTATTTCGATAGGTCCTCCAAACAATGGCTTTCTGACTTCGAAGGACAAGAACACATGGGATGCAAAAGATGTCGCCGAGTCTGTTCCTTCTGACAATAACACCCAAATAACACCCAAGGCTACCCAGCAGTGCCATCACCGCAGGGCTAGGGGCTAGGATTTCTCCGCTTAATATCGTATTGAATGCCCAGTGAGCACTGTTTGGGGCTATTCACAGTAGATGGGGCAATTCTGAGAATCACCGGATGGTGTGGCGATTCAAAGAATCGTCCCGCCACCACCACTGGTGGCGGGGCGATTTTGAGAATCGCCACACCACCCGGCGATTCTCAGAATCACCCCGTCTGCTATCAACATAAACCGTTTGACTCATGTTGCTTACAACCTTGAATCAATAATGGATAGGTCGGCTTGTTTTCGTCTATTTGGTATAATTAAACCGGAGAAAAGAGCAGTATTGAGAAAATGGAGAGTTCAAGAAAGGGCAGTGGAAAGGGAGGGAGAAAAGGAGCAGGCTCCAGGAAGAAGTCTGTGAGTAGAACTGCGAAGGCCGGACTGCAGTTTCCGGTGGGGAGAATCGCCAGGTATCTCAAGAAGGGGCGCTATGCGAAGCGGGTTGGAGGCGGTGCAACCGTCTACGTTACTGCTGTCCTCGAATATCTAGCCGCCGAAGTGTTGGAATTGGCCGGAAATGCTGCTCGTGACAACAAGAAGACCAAAATCATAGCCCGCCACATTCAGCTGGCGGTGAGAAGCGACGACGAACTGGGAAACTTTTGGGCAAATTGACCATCGCCAGTGGCGGAGCTCTGCCAGCGATTCTGAGCATCGCCGGGTGGTGTGGCGATTCTCAGAATCGCCCCATCTGCTATCAACGTAAACCGTTGGACTCATGTTGCTTATAACCTTGAATCAATAATGGATAGGTCGTCTTGTTTTCGTCTATCTCGTATAATTAAACCGGAGAAAAGAGCGGTATTGAGAAAATGGAGAGTTCAGGGAAGGGCAGTGGAAAGGGAGGGAGGAAAGGAGCAGGCTCCAGGACGAAGTCTGAGCAGAACTGCGAAGGCCGGACTACAGTTTCCGGTGGGAAGAATCGCCAGGTATCTCCAGAAGGGGCGCTATGCGAAGCGGGTTGGAGGCGGCGCAGCCGTCTACGTTACCGCTGTCCTTGAATATCTGGCCACCGAAGTGTTGGAATTGGCCGGAAACGCTGCTCGTGACAACAAGAAGACCAGAATCATACCCCGCCACATTCAGCTGGCGGTGAGAAACGACGACGAACTAGGGAAACTTTTGGGCAAATTTACCATCGCCAGTGGCGGAGTTCTGCCAAACATTCATCAGGTTCTCCTCGTGAAGAAGACTGCCGATAAATCGGAGAAGGCTTCTGCGCCAAAGTCTCCCAAGAAGTGAAAAATTCATCACCCTTTGGGTTCTTCGAATTAATTAAAAACAAATGGTGTATCACCCTTTGGCTTCTTCGAATTAATTAAAAACGTTGAATCAATAATTGTTTCGCTTCATAAGAAAAGTGATTGTTTGGGTTCGAGTCGATCGAATACTTGACCACTCCAGTTTTCACGCTCCTCTTTGAATATGTGATAAGCTTCCTTCTTGTCATCTTCTGCTCCAAAAATTGTCCGATTACTTTCAAAATTAACGGAACTCCCTTAGCAGTTTCTAGTATGTCATCCATTACACTATTCTCTATTTTTTGTGTATCCATATGCTTTTTTAGAAGTTTCTTTGCTTCTGAAGAGGAAAGAGGCAGCACCTCATGGAATTTACACGACATGTGGTGTCCTAAAACAGTACCAATACCTTTGTCACGTGCAATTATGAGTAACCTCAGTTTCTTTGGCTGGTCCAAAGTGGACTGTAAGGGCAAAAGTTGGTCAAGACGTTTCCTCATTCAAAACATTGTCGATATAAAGGAAAACAAACTTTTTCTTTAAGATATTGCCAATTTTTCGCTGTCCATCATCAAACGCCCTGATAACTGCTACTCTCTGGTCATCATCATCCACTAGATCATCTCTAATGGTTGTTTGCAAGGTTGTGATAGTAGACGATGGTGACCCTTTATCCTCACAGAGTCTGATTTTGGAATATTTACAAATATTTGTGGAAGTATAGTTCTGTTGGAAAATTGTTGAAAAGACAGCATCAGCCAAAGTAGTTTTACCTATTCCAGGAATGCCATGCACGGTAACTGCTACTGTCTTCGTTTCACTTTTCCATTCAAGGAGTTCACTAACTTTGTTCAATTGCACATCAATGTCAACTGCAATAATATCAACGCATTTAAAAATCACATCATATAAGATCTCGATATTTGGAGAAAACAATTAATTAATTTCTCTTTGGTAGATACGATAGCTTACCCGCGTGGTAGGGATAGAGATCTTGCATCATATCTTGCATATCCTGAGGCCATTTGACACGTTCTCTATCGACCAGGTACTGTACGTCTTTCAGAATTTCAGAAGACAATCCCCCCTTTCGTTGATTGTAACCACGAACCACTTCTCCTTTAAGCTCAGCCAATTGATCCTTGTTTGCTTTTGCATTGAAAAACCTGTAAGTTAATTACTTGAGATCTTAACTCTCTTTGAACATTCTGCTGATAATGTTATCCTGGTGTGTGTATATATATATAAAGTAGATGCCATCCATGTAGCAAGTGGGAGATATGAAATATTTAGAATATACTCACTGGGAAATCAAGGAGGAATCCAGGATAGTACAACACAAAATTAATCAATCGTTTGGGTTCATTTTAAAATTAATCAATGTAATTAAAATGACCCCAGTACATGTATAACTTGACACAGATATCAATGGAATGGTCGGTGTGTGTAAGTACCCGATGGAGGCAGGAGGTAAGCCACGTGTATATATATAGCCATCGACACTGGATCGAAGTAAAACACTTTGTATAAGGGCTTGGACCCCAACTGTTGGTGGGTCGATGAGGTGGATCCACCTTGTCCTCACAATTCAAATCTTGTATTTAAGTCATGGAGCTAATATATATTATATATATATATATATATTTTCATTATATGATGTGGGGTCCATGAATAAATAAAAATAATGGTTGTGTGTGAATAATGTTGTTTAAATAAATTTGTTATAAAACTACAAAGAAGAAAGATGAGGTTTTACAACCAACTAAATTGGGACCTCCTTTTCTAAACAGTCAAAGAAAGGAATAGTATAGACAGGTCGAAACCCTCTTCCTTTCTAGTATAAAAGAAAAGGAATTTATCAGTCTTGAAATAAACATTATATATAGAGTGCGATAAATGTCTTCACCAAGAGTCATATCC
This sequence comes from Pinus taeda, assembly GCA_000404065.3. Taxonomy (NCBI): domain Eukaryota; kingdom Viridiplantae; phylum Streptophyta; class Pinopsida; order Pinales; family Pinaceae; genus Pinus; species Pinus taeda. The sequence goes on along the minus strand of APFE031446139.1, from coordinate 96,132 downwards.
ATTGTAAACAAGACTTAGACAAGTAAACATTTACTGTCAAAAGATGCAGCTAAATATCATGAAGTTAAAGAAAATGCAACTTATGCTTAGGAATATATACATATTGCATAAACTCTGTGTCCAAATGGCTAATGGCCGTGAGAGAAAACTAACTAATTTGTTTAAAAGAAACAAGTTTATAACAAGAGCCACAACAATGGTAGATAAAAGAAACGAGTTTATAACAAGAGCCACAATAGTGGTGGATGGAAGTCCATGACAAGAACGGAAAGGACCATCTACCTTTGAATTTGCTTTGCTGCTTACTTAGGTATACTTTGTAACATTTTCTTGATCTGCATTAATTTTTAAGTTAATCATTATTTTTTGAAAAAAAGTGATTATTATTATTTTTTTGACATGAAATTCATAAAAAAAAACTATTATTTAACCATTTTTAGTTAAAATTTTCATATAAAAATTGTGATTTTGACATGTCTAGAAAAAAATTATCAAAATGTGTAGTTTTTTAGTTATATTTATGTTAAAAATGGTTATTTTTATGACCATTGCTAAAAAATATTTTTTTTTAGAAACAATTATTTCATGTGGATTGAAAAATTAATTAAGGATGTATAAATGTGTAGAATATCGAAATTTCTAAATATCGACCTCCTAATTTAAAAATGCAAAACAATAAAAACCTCACTAAAAAAAGTTAAAATTAAAATAAAAAACAAGAAAATGTGAAGAAAACGACCACTACAAAAATGATCAAATTTACAAAATAATTATTTACATTTTATACATTAGAAAATTTAAAGCCAAAAAATAGGTCTTTTAAAAAAGGGGGTGATGCAGAATACTCTTTGTAAAATCAGCATGAAAATCACTACCATTCTAAAATGTAATGTACATAAAACTATCCTTCCCATGACATTCCTTCCAAAAACTATGCTCTAAAAAAAACATGTTCGTTCTGCATCACCCGTTTTCAAAATCAGGTCACTTTTTTGCTATTTCTACGAAACGGGTAATAGTATCAGTTCCCGTTTCAAAGTTTACATTATTAGAGCCACAATTCATCTACAACATGCAATTCGTGGAGAAGTTTTCCAAAGAGAACGACGACCTAGTGGATTGCACCCGCACCTCGTTGAATAATGAAGAGAAAATCAAGAAAGACAAAAACGATATGTACACTACTTCGTCTATTTGTCCCCCTTATAGTTTTGCAGCGGCCATGGTATGTAGACTATTTGGTAGGCCCGATAGTACTAAGTTCTCCTCAGCGTGGTTGCCATTAATAGATGTAGATGTTAACACAACTGTAATGAATTGGGCACAAATTTTGTCTGACAATTTAGCAAAAACAATTATCGAGTATAGAAGGAGAAGGAGTGTTGCTTCGAGGGTTTACCCTCCATTTTTTATGAGCGCCTATGTCATGGATGCTATTTGTTTTAGTTCAAAATTCCCTATCATGGGATGGAAATGGACTGTTCGAAATCTGCTTCCCATTCACACATACCACAAGGACATGTGGGAATCCAATTTTCAACCACATTTTTTCGAGATTTTCCATGGAGTTATGCTCCCTATTCACAAGTGGCTTTATAAGTGAGATGCCCCTAGGTTTTCCCAAGAAGCTGAAGTTGACATCCTCCCTGTGGCCAAATGGTTCGGGGAGGAAACATTTACATATATCATAGTTTTTTGTAGCATCACCTCCCCCCTATGTCCTCCCAAACTATGTTCCAGATAAGTTGATGGCTAGAGAGATAGCCTATCAAACATCTAGTGAGGGAGGAATGAGCAAGGCACTCAAATTATAAAAAAAGGCCATTTGGCCTAGATTCCCTGTATAGTGTGGAGCATTTTCATTACACGACCTAGGGCATGTGTTCAAAGAAGCAGAGAACATGCTATCTCTGCAATTACCTAAATTCCTTGGACGACAATATGACCCGTTCGACATTGTCGAGAATTTCACCACTCTGGTGAAAATAAAAATATTCAGTAATGAGGAGGATGTTTTTGATGATATATTTTTGCAGAAAAACACCTTCACAAAGGTGAAGCATATGGCACAACTACTTTTTGACCGTGAAGATCTGGAATTTTTTATAGTTACAGAGAAAGAAGGCTAACAAAGGACCCACTAGACCAATTATTGATTGAACCAATAAAGGAGCCTAATCCTAGTGTGGCTATAGAAGGTGACTCCAAAGAAATATCCAAGTCCAATTCTGGAGCAGAATCTCAAGAGAAATCTAACAGGGAATCGCAACAGTCATCACAAAATGGTAAAAGTAGAAGCATGGAGTTAGTGAAGGATACAACCCAATCTACACAGAAGATAGCTGAAGAAACTTTAGCTAATAAGCAGGCTGAAATCCCTACTACCTTTGCATAGCCAATAAAACCCATGGTAATTGACTTAGAGGAAGAGTGAGACAATTTCAATAAAAGTCTCAACATAGAGGAATAGGTGCCAAAGTTGCAAACTCCACAACAGAAAATAGCTCTGGAGATTATAGTGGAAGAGACCGCAAATACATAAAAGGTAGAGCACATCTCTGTTACCCCCACTTCTAAAATAATTTTGAGAATTGAAGAAATTCCCCCTCTGGATGTATTTTATAACCCACAACATAAGGCCGTGGTGAAAAGGTAACGAAAGAAAACGAAATTGGACATTATAGCTGCTACTATCCCTGAAAATGAACCAATGGATGTTCTATGGAAGGACTCGCCTGTTGATCCATCCACCAACCTTACTAGACTCTCGCAGTTTGCAGGTGCTTATGCTACAACGACCATGGACAAAGCAACAAAAATCTAAATGTTGCTTAGAGAAAAGGAAGATAAAATAACGTCGCTTGAGCAACAATTACAACAAGTTAAATCCAACCAGGTAGCAGAGATACAGTTGGCCAAGCTTCAATAGGTATTTGAACAGATGCAAATAGAAAATCGAACCAACTTAGCCGAGAAGGAAGCACAGGTGCAGACAATAACTGATCTACATAAAGATAATCCAAAAATTGATCAGCTTATTACTGAAGCACTTGGTCTTAACTCCCAGCTGATGCATCAGAAAGAATTACTGTGCTAGAAGATTTCACAGTGGAAATCTTATTGCAAAACAAGCGATAAACTGATATGTCAAGTCATAGAGATGAGACTTGAATACGATGAGATCTTTAAAAAGGTATTCGATTTCATCATCTAGCAAAATATAGAAGATGTAAGAAAGGCCGACCTGCCCAAGCTAGAAGAATCACATAAAGAAATTCTATTTGCGAGCTGGGATTCTCAGCTTAAAGAGGCAGAAAAGCAGATGTAGCAGTGGCAACAAACAGTGTCATAGAAAATATCAATGAAAATTTACATAGTGCCAATCTTGTGGCAGAATCCATTCTGGGTTTCCTTCCTAATTCGAAACAACTTGAACATCAATGGAAACTTGCAGCAGCAGAAAAAGCAGAAGTGATAAGGCGAACGACCAAGTTAGACTGGGAGGCATATTGGCAACATTTGGTCAAGATTCACAGCTAATGGATGACCCTGTGATACATAACCACTTCTACCGAGAAAATGACGCCAACACTGACCGATGCCATATTCGCTGGACAGTTGAAAGCTGAAGTCGACCAACCAACACAGCTGAAGCCCATGATGGATATTTGTGATCTGAAGGATCAAATGCAGGATAGTTAGTCACCTTGTTTATTTCCATTTTGATTTTATTTTTGCACAAATTGAGGCAGATCGTTTAAACCTCCTCAACTATTTTTGTAATAATCTATTTTTAGTTTTATAGTTTTAGTATTTAAACCCCTCTCATGCATTTAGAGAGGGGTCCATAATTTTATCAGAATCTCTCTTCAAAACATGCACTTCTCTCCCTTTGAGGAAGTTCTGGTGAAATATATGGAACATGATTTATTTTTATTAGATTTAACATCTTCTACTGAAATTGCACTTTTGTACTCTTAGATGGTGTTGAATGGACTGAAGATAGACCAATATTGTTGAAACATATGAGTAGGACGTATTATAAATGGTACTTTTATCTCATAGTCCTTTTTACTCATGTATTAAGCAATTATTTCTTTTCGAATTGTTTATGTTTGAAAATCTAGATCTTGATTGCCATTATTACACTTCTGTATGATGATGATCTTTATTTTATGCTGAATATATGAATAATTCCTTATGCGATATATCTTACACAATCATTTTGGCTAACTTTTTATACGAAATGATTATTGTTAAAACGGATTCACTTATAATCATAATTGAATGATATTTTTTTTTTTGGTAGGTAAGCACCCACAGGGGGATTTGAACCAGTGACCTATCGCAAGGAGTGCCTTAATAATGCACCCATTCACTGTCAATCTAAAGCCCCGTGGTCAATTGAATGATCTTTATTACCAACTTCTTTTAGAAATTATTGTAGATCACATACATCAAGTTAATCCTGGGTATATTTATAATTAGATAGTGCTTAAATTAGGATAAAATACATGTGATTGTTAGTTTAGATTATATTACTTTTAGCTTAGACCTTACTTTAAAACCTCACATATCACCCCATTAGCACAAGCATTTAATAGATTGGGAAACTGGTCCCATTATCCCCAGCCGGAGCCACTACTCCAAATGGAAAAGGAGTTGTCAACCAAGGTCCAGACCAGGTGGTTTCCCCCATGTTGAGGCAAAGATTTTCAAGGCTTCAACAAATACTGAGACTCATCACTTTTTGGTGCCATTTCCGGGGAGGTGTCCAAGTAGGTGTTCTTTCTACTTAGAAGCCTTTATTTTTATATTTTGTTTTACATCAACATTGGTTGATTAGAAAAAAATACAAAAAAAAAAAGAAAAAAACAAAGAAAACACAAAATCTTTCATGCCTCATAGGAGTAGGGATAATCAAGGGAAATTTCTGCCAAAAACTACCACCCCTTCCAACAATGAACCATCACTCTTGTTTGGTGACTATGAAATTCCCACCTTAACCACATCGGAGTTAAAAAATCCTATAGGTGAGTAACCTGAAAATTTTGAAGAACACATAAGGGAGGAATAACCTATATCAGCTATCCACAACATGGTTGAAAACAAGAAGAATGAGTTCTTTCATATCCAAGAGACTAATGGAGAGGTGAGGATGAAGAATATAAGCCCCACTGCTCTTCCACATTTCCATGGCCTAGCCTCTGAGGAGCCTAACACATTCATGTTTGAGTTTATTGTGATTTGTAGGACCTATGACTATACCATTGATGAGCAAAAGTTGAAGTTGTTTCCTTCCCCCCTCAAGGATGCAACCTTGCACTGGTTTATGAACCTACTTAAAGGAAACATCACTACCTTGGAATAATTGAAGCAAGCGTTTAATGAGAAGTATAGGGATTACTGCATGTCTAAGGAGATAAAACAAGAAATATTTAGGATGACCCTAGGGCTAGATGAGTCCTTCGAAGACTATGAGGAAAGGTTCCAACTCAACTAAAGGAGGGCCAACTGTACCCTTGACCCTAAATCACTCAAGCTTGTAATTCTTCGAGGGATTAGGGAGGATGTAATGGAGACCCTCAATATGATTTTTGGAGGAGATATTTACCAGGTGGTTTATGATAACATCAAGACAATATTCAAGATTCATTCTAGGGATGCCAGGAAGAGAGGTAGGTCCCATGAAGGCTTGGTCAATGCTTGTCCATCCACCTTAACCATCAAACATGAGATAGGGAGTATGTTAGAAGACTTAAAGAATCAAATATTGCACAATGTTCCTTACAAATGGATACCATGAAGATTAAAAGGAAGCAAGAGGAAGTAGAAATGGAACTAACCATATTTTGCCATAGATGCACCAAGAGGCATCCCAGAAATGAGTGCCCATTGAACACCATATAGTTCAACTCTGTCTATGAGGAAAGCCATGCAATAGAAAAATGTCCCTCTCTTCTAGGTCTAAAAGTTGTATACCAAGGAGAAGAGAATGGCTTGGAGTATCTTTTCTTCATAAACCAGAGGAGATCACACGGCCCTCATCCATATCGATAAGGAATGTAGCATGCAAAATATCCTCCTTACAATCTAAATCAGAATGCACTCTTCTAACCTTGGTATCCTCCAACTCACCCATCATGGTCCATGCCCTCTCCTTGGTCCTATACTCCTTAGTACCCTCTTAAGCCTAGTAATCCACATTTCTAGCCATATCAATGTTAGCCTCCTTAATTGGGAATCCCTTGACAAGGATAGTGGCCTTAGGAAACCCAAAATATTGCCTTAATGCCTCCTCCTACACCTCAACCACATCTTCCCCATGATAACCCACCAAAGCAACCTTAGATGCCCTTCCAACCCAATTCGAACTCGAACAATAAGCAGACATAACAAGTCAATTGTGGGGAAACATCCTATCCTGACTATGTTGTGGAAATCCAAGAGGTCAACCTTTGGTCTAGGAAGTTACTTCTAGATGTTCACCCACCTTCTCCACCTGGATATTTTGAGGAAGAGAAGGAAGACATTATCCCTCAAGTCAATACACCTCCCTATCCTGAAAGGTTGTTCCAACCTAAACAACACAACCCAGAAGAGGATGAACTTCTGGGAGAATTGAAGAATTTTTGTGTCAAAATACCCATGATCCAGGCTATCAAATATGTTCCCATCCACAACAATATAATTAGGGAATACTGTTTCAAGAGGTCTGGGAGGGGACAAAGATATGCTCCCACTATCAATGTTGTTGCACAATATCTGATCTAATGCTTGGTAGGGTGATATCCCTAAAGTACTTGGATCCTGGTAGCCTAGAAGTGGATGTGAAAATTAATAGCATTGTGGTCTCTAACACTTTGATTCTTGGGGTTGCAATCAATGTTATGACTAAGGAAACCATGCGAAATATCAACCTCCAAGGAGCTTTAAAGAAGACCACTACAATGTTGCAGCTTGCTAATAGATCCACAATATCCCCTAAGGGGGTTATTGAGGATGCGGTGGTATCTATTGAATCCTGGGAGGATCTCACAAATTTCTTTATCCTCCAACCCAAAACCAAGCGTAATGGTTACCCTATGATCAAAGGGAGACGTTGAAGGGCTAGGAATGTGACCATTAAGAATGGACATCTCTCAAAGCAACTTGTATTATATGACCCCCTTCAACCCTTTATTGAGAATGGCTTACCCTTTTGGATAGAGGATGAGGAAGATGAAGACCTTTATCAATTGTTCTTCTACCTCGTTTGTACACTAGAAAATATTGTAGGAAGTAGGAAGCTAGATGACGATGACCTTATTGATCACTTACTAAAGAATCAACCTTCTACTACCATGCCAATTGATGAATTGGTCGAGGAATCCTTAGAGAAACCTAAGAACAATACATGGACCAATATGTGCTCTGCTGATTCTAATATAGACCATGCCAAGGTTGTGGAAATCAACCCATCCAACTCTAAAAATCAACCCTTCCCTCTCATCTGAGCAGGAAGAGAAATTATGCATTGTGTTGAGCTAACATCTTGATTTCTTTGATTGGGACTAAAAGGAAATTAAAGGAGTGGATCCCTCAGTCTGTACTCATCATATCTACATAAAGGATGGAAGAAAACCTATGCACCAACCCTAGAGGAGGATGAATCATGCCCTTAAGGATATTGTAAAAGAGGAACTACAAAAGCTACTAGATGCGGGGTTCATATACCCCATTTCAAAAGTGAGTGGGTGTCCCCTCTTGTCATAGTACCCAAGAAAAATACTAAGTGGAGGATTTGTGTTGATTATAGAGAACTTAACAACCCTATAAAGAAGGACCATTTCCCTCTATCTTTTATTGATAAAGTCCTAGATGGCCTTGCAAGGAATATTATTTTTCCCTTCCTAGATGGATTTAGTGAGTAAAACCATATTTAGATCAACCTTGAAGACCAAGATAAGACCACATTCATGTGTCCATTGGGGACCTTTGCCTACAGGGCCCTTCTATTCAATTTGTGTAATGTCGTACTACTTTTCAGAGGCAGTTTTGAGTATCTTTGTTGACCTTGTTCATGCCACTGTTGAGATATACATGGATGATTTCACCCCTTATGGAAGTGATTTTATGGAATCTCTTTCTAATCTATGTAACATATTAAGGAAATGCATTGAGATGAATATTTCATTAAGTCTCGAGAAATGTGATTTTTTATAAATGCAGGGATTGTCCTAGGCCATTTCATATCCAAGGAGGGGATCCAGGTTGAGCCCAACAAAGTTGCCATCATTAAAAGGGTCCTTATCCCTAAAAAACAAAAGGATGTAAAAATCTTCCTTGGATTGGCTGGGTATTACATAAGATTCATTAAGTAATTTAGTAAATTGACTTCACCCATGTTTTGATTGTTGGCTAAAGATTCAGACTTTTGCTGGACAGATATATGTCAAGAGGCATTTGAAGAACTGAAAGAGAAGTTGACCACTGCACCAAGCCTTAGGGGCCCTAATAGGGAATTGCCTTTCCACATCCACACAGATGCATCAGATAGATATGTAGGAGAAACCTTAGGACAAGTGGAAGACAAATTTCCCTATGCCATATATTTCTTCGGTGAGAACCTCTCTAAAGTTGAACTCACCTATACAATTACTGAAAAAGAACTCCTAGTTGTGGTGCACTGTTTGAATAAGTTTATGCACTATATCATTGGATATCAAGTCTTTGTTCATATTGATCATGCAACCATTAAATATTTAGTGAATAAACCCAATGTGAATGTTAGAACCATTAGATGGTTGTTATTATTTGCAGAAATTTGATCTAACTATTGTTGACAAGCCAGGGAAAGAGAATGTGATTGTATAATTTCTATCAAGACAAACCTTGTCTGCAGGAAATGAGGATATGGTATATGATCAACTTCCAAATTAACACCTCTTTTCCTTATTGATGCTATCTCCTTAGTTTGTTGATATAGAAAATTACTTGGTTGTTGGGAGGTTGCCTCCTAATATATCCTCCAAGGAGAAGAAAAAGAATGTTAGCAAGAGTGCTCCTTTCACCTAGATCTGGGGGAATCTCTTCAAGTTAGGGACAAATCAGATTTTAAGAATATGTGTAAGAGAGGAGGAGGTATTTGACATCCTCTCAACATGCCATGATGGAGCCTGTGGGGCCATTTTGTTTCTAGGAGGACAACCTTCAAATTTATACAAGTTGGCTACTACTGGCCTACTCTACATCAGGATGCAAAGAGGTGCACTGCTATATGTCGTGAGTGCCAAAGGATGGGAAAGCCTACACCCAAGGATGAAATTGCCCTGTAATCTCAAGTGACTCTGGAGCCATTTGAGAAATGGAGCTGTTACACAAAAATATCGTCACCTTGATTATTTGCAGTCCATATGGGTCTATCACCACCTATACCAGCCTCCTAAGCAAGTCTCAGACCTCAGCTCTTCAAAACAAGCTTTGGAAATGAGAGAAAGACATAAAAAAGAAATGTAACTCTGGTTCCACACTTTCTCTCACTTTTGCCTGTGGGCCCGCACCTTTTGTTCAGGATATCTGCGTACTTATACGCTCTGTATGTAAAGGGGAGGGTGCGTACCCCTGTGAAAGTCAAAAGGCGCAATTTTTATCTTAAAAAACTCACTTTGGGTTAATTCTAGAGTTTTCTTGAAGGAATTTTGACGTGGATTGTTCACTCCAAAGTGGTTCATGCATCCCATAAGAGAAGGAGCTAATCCCTTGTTAGGAGGAGCTATCCCTTTGAAGGAGGATTCTATCCCTTTGAAGGAGGACCTGGTAACTGCCCTCTATTGCACTATAAATTGAGGCATTGGGTTAGTGGCTGGAGAGGTTAGAAGTTAAACTTTTGAGGGTAAATGCTAGTGAAATCAAGACTTCCTATTTGAGCTTAAGAGGAGAGATCACATACCTTTTTGGCTTCATTGGGGAGTGAGTGAAGCTTTTCAAAGTAGAGGAGCCTTCTTGTTAGACCCTGGGAGGAGCTTGTACAGCGTCAAGGCGAAGGTTGTAAAGTTCTTCTTCTTTTGTAATACAATCAAGCTCATTTTTCTCAACAAGTATCTTATGTTATTTGTTTCATGGACTCCTTGACTTTCATGTTAAATATGTTTTATAATATTGGTTATTCAGGTGCTATTTAGTCATTTGCCTTGTTTGTGCTTGCAGGTTTGTGACAAAGGAACTTACTTGGATCAAAGGAGCGAAGGCATCCCCAAACTTGCGTTGGACATGAGGTAGGCCTTAAACACATTTGTTTGCCTTTATTTATAAAGCGCATTTAGAGAAAGATAGTGTCTGGTTGGTTTGTTTGTCATTAGGTCTTCATTAGATTCTAGGAAGGTCTATCTTGTCCGCAAGATCGATTCATTCCGCATGACAAAATGGCGACTCCACTGGGGACTTGATTGTTTTCCTCGTTTTTCTTTGACTTGAGAAACTTGCCTTTTTGTTTCTGTTTTTGGCTTGTTGTGTGTGGACTTGGGTAGA
>APFE031446139.1:22849-43309 GCA_000404065.3 Pinus taeda | reverse complement strand
GTCCATGAATTCTATTTAAAGCACATGGAGGGTCATTTGTAGGTTAACCATTCACGAGAGAAGCTTATGTAAATTTTCATTCTTTTATTAATAAATTGCCTGAAGTGGCCGCATTGGCTTAGGCCGTGGACTGTTTCCCTCTTTGAGGGTTTTAACCACGTCAAAATACTGGTGTATTGATCTGTGATCTATTTGTGAGCAGTGTCCTTTTGGTGTTCTGTCTGAGGAACTTACGCTGTAAATTCCTACAATGTCCATAGGCCTCGGTCAGTGCGCTTTGACCGAGGTCCTCGTCGTTCCACATCGGCTGCCATGGCCACTGGTTCAGGGTGTTTTTGATGCTGTTTTGGATTCTTTAGAGATTTATTTCATCTCGATACAATCAAGGTTCTTTGTCAGTCGTTTATGGATCCGATTCGAATAATTGTTTTCTCAGCAGGTTGATCATTGTAAATATTACATCAAGCTAAGTTATAAAGCTCCATGGCAAGTATTTTTTTCTTTCAACAGTCTTGTTGATTCTAGTTAGTAGATATATCTATATATATATATATATATATATATATATATATATATATATATATATATTATAAGTAGATAAGATAGATAGATAGATATACATATACTGAAAACCCACACCAAAACATAGGCCAAAAAATTATATATGGATGTAATATCATCTTCAAATGTGTTATAAAGATCTAATAAGTGATATGGGTGTCATGTCATTATGGTTGTCATGTTGTTATGTTTTCATGTTGGTTTGTTTCTCAGCAGGTTGATCATTGTAAATATTACATCAAGCTAAGTTATAAAGCTCCATGGGAAGTATGTTTTTCTGTCAATAGTATTGTTGGTTCTAGTTGTCATTGAACACCAAGGATGATGTTCCCCCAAGGGGGAGGGTTTTGTAACAACCCTGGCTAAAATTCTATGTAATGAAGGTAATATAATAACAAATGAAATTAGACACTAATTCCAAGCTTACTGTTCGGCAAAAAAAATTGTAGTGTAGGTGTTCATTTCGTTTATTATGTCTAAGGAAATTGGAAAAGACAATGGAAAAGGCTTTGGAAAGCCATGAGGCATTTATTGGAATTTTACTTATGAAATCATTGGAAATTAGGAGAAAAGGAAGATGAAAGGTCACATGTTGCATGTGAGGAGGATAATGAAGGAAAATAATTCAAAATTGAAGAAAATAGAGGCCTCATGAATAAAGAGGCTTATGAGGATCAGTTTGTACCTTTTTGTTAGTACAATTTTGGATGTCTCTTTATTATCTCTCTCTCAAACTCTTGGACACTTATAGAATTCTTGGAGTACTCTAGCATTGAATGGAGGAAGGAAAAGGAAGGACGAAGAAGGCAAAGAGAATAAAATATCAAGAAAGGAATAGCAAGATGAAGCAACTACAAGAGGATTACCTGTACGTATCGATTTGCATGTGTAATTTCCTTGCTAGATTTGGCATGCATGGTACATGCATGTGTGTATTGTGTTCTCTTGTTGACATTGACATGGGTTTTACGTGGCATGACAATGATTTTCAGCCTTTTCTTTCCATTTCCGGATAGCCATGGTGTGATGGGTTCTCTTTTATTTGGTTAAAATAGATTGTTGGATGGTTTTGAAACTGAGTGAGGTGGTCTCCGAAGAAGAACACAAAGCCTAGGAAGTCCTAGAGCGGAGAAGGTAGGATTGTGATAAAGCTATATTTTATGTACCTCGGTTGGCCTAAGAATATTCAACTGATGAATGGTGGGATATACGGTAAATCCTAGAGGTGTGTGCCCTTGATTAGGCCTAGGAATCCATGGTTGGTCAATGGAGGGATATACAGTAAAGCTTGGAGGGCAGAATCTAGATTAGGCCTAAAAATCCTTGACCAATGAATGGTGGGATATATAGTAAAGCCTAGATACTAGCAAACATGAAATTCCTCATGATATAGGTGGAGAGATCTGGAGGCATCCGTGGCTTTTTAGGGCCTAGTGATTTGTTGAGTATTGTGGTAGAGCCTAAGGAATCATGGATTGGTTTTTTTGTGAGTCCTACTTTCATGCTTGAAATATGGCACATGGTTGATTGGTTGAAAGAAAGATTTGGTTCAACCCAATCTATGGTTGGTTAGTTTGTCGAAGTCCCAAACTTGGTTAGCCTATGCATTCATTAATAAGAGCTCCTTATCTTTTGGTATTTCATGTGTAAAATTATTGCTTCATATGTGACTTTTATGTATGTTGTATCCTTGTTATTTCCATTGGTTATATGTTGATTATGAGTATTTTTTATAGCAGAATTGATGTATGGATCTCTTTATATTTTGATTGGAAAATGAATGTACAATTAATATATTACCTAATATATGATAATGTAGTTGCTTTGATAAGGCAATAATGTTTCTTTACAAATCTCATATAATTATGAGACCCCTAAGCTCAAATTTGTTGTTATGACAAGTAGATTACATATTTGTCACATGTTTAACGAAATTCCTATGATGGCTAGTAGGGGTCATATCAAGTACTTTTACCAGTGATTGCATTGGTATCCTTATTCCATTGTTATTTTGTCATTTTCGGAAGTTTCATGAATTTATGGGCAATGGCCTGAGACCTAGCCATGAAAAAGTGGCTCCACTAACACAAAAATTGATGAAAACGTCTACAACCATTGGCATGTCTTGTTGTGGGAGTGACTAGAGGGCCTCAGTAACATGAATGGCTTGCCATGGGAGTGGTTGAGGATCTATATCAGTAAATTCCAAGTTTTTTATTGGGTTTGTCACCTGGAAGGGTTGGCTGGCTCTAAAAGGTTCTCTAGCATTTGTGGAAGGTCATAATGCTTTTGTTTTGTCGATTCCACTTCCTTAATTGTACATGGGGAGTTGAATCACATCATATTAGCCTATTGTCACATGTTTACCTAGTGGAGTGGTTAACTTGGGTAAATCTAGGAGGAGGGCATTGTATAAGAAGTTAATTTGGCATGCCCCAATGTAGCCAATCCATGAAATCACCATTTGTGTGCATCCCCCTCCAAATCCAAAGCATCCAACTTAATCTCTTTTACCTCCGATATTTAGGTTAGGTGGAAATATGTGTCTAGCTTCTCCACCCATGCCCTCATAGTGAATTTAGAAGACCCATCAAATTTAGGGAGGTAGAATATCCCAATTGTGCGCTGCAAGTCCGAGTTCTACCACGATGAGCCACCTACTCCCTTGCCTCGGTTGTTTTGCTTAGGTTGGTAGAAATCCCTGAAATTAATCACTTCACAGAAATCCACCCCCATGGATTGGGCCACTCTCGAAAGTAATCCCCCATAGGAATCTCCCCGACATTAGTTTGTTGCCCACTCCCAGGAGCCGTAAATGTAGGAATGGTGGATCTGGTTTCTCCATGGTGGATACAGGTGTTGTTCTTAGTGATGTCATGCTCCATGTGGTGAGATGATCCTGAAGTATCACCTGCCATAAACTCCCTTTGGTTGTCCCTAATGCATTTCTACCTCAATTCATCCATCGCCTCCCTTTATTCTCTTAGAGCATCATTTTTCCCTTTCATCAAACCATTAAAGGAACTCAAGATGTTGTTGAATTTTCTGGCCATCTCATCCTTTCTACTATCTCCCATTTATATTATGTTTAATAATTTGCTTTGGAGCCCCTGGATCTCGGGTAATTTTCAACTCCCAGTCTTTACTCTTGTACATGTATCCTCCGTAAGTGATGTTCTGCTTATCCTCCGGGTTCATAGAAAGAAACCCTGCCAAAACCAACCAGATCATGACTTTGCTACCATTGTAATATTTAAAACTAGGAAATACAATGAATATTAAAAAAGCACTCGCTACAACAAGAAAATCCAACCATGCAAGTACAAGTTTTACATAAGAAGAAATAGATCAATAGATCATAGGGTAGAAGCAACAAATATGAGCCATTTTATTCTATATTTCTTAGATCTAAATATAATGGAGTAGAATAATAGAACCTGGGCTTTCTATTGCAAGCATGAAACACCTAGGTGAAAATATAAGAAAACTCCAACTAGAATAGGCCCAATCTGTCCAAATGCATTGCTCGTAAAACTATTGCTGCTTCTGGAGGAATACTCTAAAATAAATCCTCAATAAAGCTCCAAAAATTCAAAAAAATTAGGAGAAGGTGTTTCACAGCCAAACCAACAAAACATAAAAAATATCAAGATGAATCCACTGGTTACTAAAGCCCCAAAAACTGCATGTAGCCCTCTCTGTTTTCCAGTGAAATACATAAATCTATCTACAAAAAATTGCACAATTTTCCCAAAGGGAAAATCATCCAAATACCCATAAAATTCATTTCTCCAATTACTGGAAAAAATCAACTCGAATATCTAGCACAATAATGTTGCTCAACTTTTGCACAAAAAATAGCTACTAGACCCTAGCACAAGCCCAAAAAAGAAGAAATTGGACCCATAAATCTCCAACACTTTCAACCTAGAAATTTCCCAAAATCAACTCATCCTCCTCAAAAAAAAATCTCCAAAAAATAGGCAGCACAGAAGGTGACAATTTCTAGCTCCTCAAACCCCAGCAAAATCCTCGACTGCATCCTCTAGAAACTTGGATAGGCTAAATAAAACACTACAAAATCCCCACACAAGATACTAAAATCTTCCCACAATCTCTCTCCTTGAGTGGTACTCAAAGTCCCCTAAACAACAACTATAATTTCCATCTGGAAATCTCTTGTGCTATACAACATTAGTTGACTTGGTTAAGCAAGTCAGGCAAACTCTCCAATTCTGGAAATGAAATGCCAAGATGATCTCAAAAATTAGGCTCTTCCCTTCCTTTTATAATTGTTGCTCAACCATCCTTGTGGGTTGCACAATTCCAACCCCTTGCTTGACCCCTCTTTCCGATGGTTTGATTTTTCCTAGGGAGTTCTATTTCCTTCTTAAGTGACCCCCACAACTTAACTTCACTTTAATTTTTCCATTTCCTCCTAAGTGCAACGTTTATTTCTTATCAAAATTAAATTTGAGCCTCCACAAATTATTTCTCCTAATTTTTATGTATCAGATATTATATTAATCACCGAAATTTCAAAATTGAGAATTTCTTTAGCAAAATTATTAATTGGGGACATGACAGTCTATCATTTCTAGGGGTGAAAGTTTAGGATGGTTAACAACCTAGGTGTTCGGTTGTACTGGAGATAACTGTGGGGCTAGTGCATTATCTTGTGAGCCTAGGAGAGGACCTCCCTCTGAATTGGTTGAATTATGGGTGTCCTCCTAGAATCTTCCAGTGGTATACTGGTCTCTCTATGTTTTTTCTTAGGAGATTTCTCTCATAGGCTCTGAGCAAAGAACTTAGTCTCGTGGCCTCAAGTGCACTACGAAATAAAAGCTCAAGTGTTATTATATTCTAGCATTTTGATCATGTTACAAGGGTAATTTGGACTGGTTTGTGTATCGTTGTGGCTTTAATTATAAAGTTCATAACTGAGTTCCTGAGTTGGGAGCTTTGTAGGGTTTTACTAGCCAGTTTCCATTGACAACAATGTTTGTTCTTTCATTCTAAGACACCCTTTCTAGTCATTCATCATGTAGATGTAGCATATGAGGAGTCGTAGTGGAGGAGGGTGGGGGATGGGTAGTTGAGGCCCTTAGGGTTAGAACCGAGATCACTAGCACATCCAATTGGTAACAAACTCTTTTGACTTGTCCATCGCTGAAGACATTAGAAACACGATGCAACTAGAGATCAACATGCATTATTTGGATCTGAACTTCTAGAGGAATTTTGGCACTTAATCAGAGTTCTAGAGCATTACAAGGGTCGCCAAAATTAGTACCTTCAAGCCCTATTCCTGGACTAGAAAATAAAAATCTTGATGGGAAAAATTATGATGGAATGGTATGCATATCAATATAACATATTTGCACATTTGGATGATGTGAAACGTGAGAAACACAATATGCCATTCCACATGGAGAGGATGGACACCCATTTGGCTCAGATCGAGCATCACATTCTGTGTATCACATCGTCTTCCACCCCTCTAGGCTCTAATGCTCAAGAACTTGAACTACTCAGCGCTTCCAATTGAATGTGGTTAGATAATTTCCGATAGCTCCTTTTCTTATGATAGGTTCATAAACTCTTTAGTGATGTTGTTGGAATTACAGTCTCTTTAATTTTAGACTTGCTACTCTATTGACATATGATTAAAAATACCTAATTTCTCACTCGACAAATTTGTCAACAAAAAAATTAAAAACATCTACTATAATGATACATATCAAGTAAACTATAAAATGATATTTTGATTAATATAAAATAATTAGAATCCAACTTTAAAAAATATACATGTATATATATTTTTAACTAACATACTAATATATTCTAATAATAATAATTTAAATTAAAATTATAATTTAAACTATTTTTAAATATTCATTTTATTATTAATTTAATTTATATGGCTGCGTTAAATCGTGACTTTTCAAATAGAATGAAAGCTTAATATTTACATTTTAATAGTTTTTCTAATATTAAAATATTTATAAAACTTAACCTGCAAAATATTAAATACTATATCATAATTGCAAGTGTTTATTAACATCATGATCACCCGAGAGTTTAATTAATAATCACCCGAAAGTTTAAGTTTTCTTGAGGCTTCTTAACATTTGATTGGTAAGATAGATTTTGACGACATTCTTAACTTTTATCGGTAAGATAAATTTTGACGAGATTTTTTTAATATTGCATGTATTAATGGGGCCAGGATTTCATTAGGTTATTTGATCATTTTAATGACGACAATTAATAGAAATATCATGATAATGGTCGAAATTATTAATAGTTAGCCTTTCTCATTTTTTTAGCAGAGAGATTTATTTTACAGTGTAATTTTCTTTAGTTATTAAAGTTGAAATTTTATTTAAGTATTTTTAAATAAAAATATTAAAATATTTAAAAATAAGAAAATAATAAATTATACAAAGTATTTAAATAATGTTTGTTTATAAAAAAATTGCACTTTGAAAAAATTGGACTCTCGAGGCTTATATTAGATTTTATATAAAATGAATCTATGCTGGTTAATTTTTTTTCCTAATAACTTCTAAAAAAATAAAAATAAAAATTGAAATTAAACCTTTTTAACTTATATTAGATCCAGATTTGAAATAAATCTATTCTGGTTAATTCTTTTTCCTAATCTCTTCCTAAAATAAAATATAAAGTATCTACTTGAGAAGTCACGAAGATGAGAAGAAAAAGAGCTCCAGTTAAAAGGAGCAGGAGCAAAGAACTATTATCTGGAATACCACCCTGTGTTCTCTGGAAGACGATGTAATCCTTGCTACATTTCTGTGGCCATTTTCCTTGGCCAGGTGCATGTATCGATGGGACGTTGCAATCTCTCACCATCACAGCGCTGATTTTGTCGGAAGATGTCGAACCTTCGACGTACTTGCCGAGGGGACGACATCGCCCGCATCACCTGAAGGAACGTTCTGGCCAATGACGTTTAATAGAGACACCCGGGAATAGAGCCATCACAGAAGAAGACAAAACCCCAAAAGCAGGAACGGATCGGGAATTCGAACACTTCAAATGCTTTATGGAGGTTACCTTTCGCCTTCTACGTACTACAAATTGAGCCCACTAGTGACGAATCTTCTTCGTGGATTGAAACGATTAATCAAACATGGAAAGAGCTTGGAAATTACAACTTCTCAAGGATCACTAAGAATTTTGCAATCTTCTATACGATATTTTGTCCTTGTGATATCTAAGTTTTGATTATTATAGTGAGAGATTTTAGGTCTTTATTATTATCCTTGCTACCATCCCAATACTATTTCTAAAAATTTGTAGTTTTTCAGGTTTTTTGTTTGTTGGTTGGTAACATCTAATGATAAGGAAACATATAGTCTTAGGCAACTTATATAAAAAAAAAGTCAATATCTAAATAATGCATGTATTTAGCCTTTTCTTATTTTAGAACTCATAATAAAGGAGGTAAGTTTTAAATAAGCATTTGTAATTTTTTAAAACACTATCAACCCTCAAAATAATACAAGTTAATATTAGAGTATTTTATCTTATCTTGTGCAATTGTGTTTGATTTATTAGTTTTGAATAAAGTTTGTAAAATCCACCTTAGAGTTGCGTTGAGGATCTCTAAGCCTCATAAAGCCTCACCTTCCATCAATTTCAGATCTATTGGTATCAGAGCGAGTTCCTCCATGATGCTTCATCTTAATTTTTTTTATGCTCATTTGTTTAAAGTAAGTGTCATACACATCTTCTTGCCCACCTCATATTCTCAATCACGCATCTCCAAATGTTTTTGTTTGCATAAAGGTTTTAGATCTAAGATTTGATAGCCATAATCCATTTTTGTTGCTATCTCCTCTCCCCCTAACTCTTTAAAATAGTTATCCCTCAAAATTTTTCGTTTTATAGTAGTTCTCTCCATGCTGACATTCTTTGTCTTGGCCTCCAACTCTCATTTACTTATTATTTTATTTTAGGTTTCTCAATCGTTTCCCCGCACCTTTGCACTGATACCTGTTCTCATGCATCACACCAGTTTCACCAATTCTCATGCTTTTTTTGTTTGTTATTTTCGTTAAATCTATCCAATCTAATTTTCACTTATCCCTCTTCCATGTTCCCACTCCTTTCTTTTATGTTCATGCCCTATCGTTGGTTTTCACTCTTCAACATTTTTCCATTTATTCCTTGTCATCGTGCATTTCTATACACCTTTTATTCTATAGCTCAACACCAAACAACCCCAATGTTTCATTTCTTTCTTTAGATTTCTAGCTCATTCCACTTGGATCTCACTCACCTACATGCTCATCCTCATTTGCGAAGTTCAATCCATCTTCATTTGCAAAAAATGTGTTTGCACATATACACAACTCTCCATCCATATACATATGCTCCTTTTTGTATCGCATGGTAACCTTCCCTCATGCCTATGCATCCTATTTTGCCTCCATTATTTCCACGTTACACTCATAACAAATCTAACATGTCATATTTTTGGTTCTTAGTTAGCATAATTCTCAACAGTCCCATTTCCATACTTTTGTCACACCTATCACAATTCACTTCAAGCCTAACACATTCACAATCATCAAGCTTCATCATAGCAACATCTGGAGCATGTTCCCTCCCACCTCGCATTAGTAGGAACCTACCACATCATTTGATTCAACAAATTTTTGAGTTTAGATATATTCCATACTAACATTTAGGTTGAGTTCCATTGGAGATGTCTCCTTCTACCTCGGGCTATGTAGGCACCCGATACCTCCTCTTCAAGATAACATCGACAACATTCAAAGCAGGTTAAGTTTTGGGGTGTGCCCTCCACCCACTTTAGTAGGCACCTACTACATCATCAGATTCAATTCAAAATAATAGCATTCGGATCGAGTTCCTCCGAAGATGTGCCCTCCAATCTTCAGCTATGTAGGCACCTGCTTCATCATCATCTTGAAAATTCAATCAACATCAACATCCCTATTTTCATTGTATTCATGTTTTTCCATATCTTCAATCTTTAACTGGGAGGTGGAATGTAAGGGACGCTTTCCGCCTAAACCAGGAGGAATTGGGTTACCAGGTTGTCTGCCTCATTATGGTAACATCTAATGAGGAAGGAAACATCTAGTCATAGGTAACTTATATCAAGAAAGGAAATATCTAAATAATGTATTTAGCCTTTTACTATTCGGAAACTCACAACAAGGGAGGCAAGTTATAAATATGTATTTGTAATTTGTTTAAAAAGCTATCAAACCTCATCATAATACAAGTGAATATTAGATTCTT
Organism: Pinus taeda; assembly: GCA_000404065.3. Taxonomy (NCBI): domain Eukaryota; kingdom Viridiplantae; phylum Streptophyta; class Pinopsida; order Pinales; family Pinaceae; genus Pinus; species Pinus taeda. Next base: position 33,448 of record APFE031446139.1, on the reverse strand, counting down.
TTATCTTATATTTGTGATTGTGTTTGATTCATTATTTTTGAGTAGATTTTATAATATCTAATTCAAAAGTGAGGGTCTCTAAGCCTCATAGAGCCTCACCTCGTCACGTCCGATCAATTTCATATCAATAAATCTAGATCTTTTCTTAATCAAAACCTCTCAAAATTTTTAATATATTTTTGAAGTTCTATGACCATTCCATTTATATGTTCTCGTTTCATGAAAATAATATTAAATCACATCAAAATGTCTGACCTATTAGTTTCCAGTGACCAACATAGATGATTTCATTTTAGAAAAGTAACATCAAACTTAATACAGATTGGCAATCTTAATTAGCATTCTTATGCACTTTAATGATATTATGGAGGGGCAAGCACACAAGTTTTAAAGCTCTCATCCCATGGTTGACGTCAGCCACTTGAGACATGCAAAAATTTTTCACCCTTGCAATTTGGATGTGTATGAAGCATGGGATAAGTAGAAATCAATATATTTTTTGAAGTTTTTCAGCAGATGCTTCTAGAGTTACAAACCCTTGGGGTGGGAAGGGTTGTTGTGCAGGGTTATTTTATTGACATTTTCTAATAAGTTTACTGGTATAGAGGAAAATTTTGGAGCAATTGCACAAGCGCAGGGTAGTAGGGTTAACCTAGAGATTACCAATACGAGGAGGGATAAGCCAATTTTTTCAGTAGAACAAGCATTGAAGAATTCTGGTTTGGAGCAGTTCAGGAGATGGCTATCAAAATTTACTAGATCAAACTTCTGAGGAGGTGGCGAGGATTAGAATGCAGGGCTCATTTGAAGATGTCGATATTAACTTTAGGGAGCAATATTAATATGAATAAGGTGGATAGTATTTAGAGTAGGCTATTCGTTGGAAAATGGCCAGGTGCATGTATCGATGGGACGTTGCAATCTCTCACCATCACGGCGCTGATTTTGTTGGAAGATGTCGAACCTTCGACGTACTCACCGAGGGGACGACATCGCCCGCATCACCTGAAGGAACGTTCTGGCCAATGACGTTTAATAGAGACACTCGGGAATAGAGCCATCACAGAGGAAGACAACCCCAAAAGCAGGAACGGATCGGGAATTCGAACACTTCAAATGCTTTATGGAGGTTACCTTTCGACTTCACGTACTACAAATTGAGCCCACTAGTAACGAATCTTCTTCGTGGATTGAAACGATTAATCAAAGATGGAAAGAGGTTGGAAATTACAACTTCTCAAGAATGACTATGAATTTTTGCAATCTTCTGTACGATATTTTGTCCTTGTGATATCTAAGTTTTGATTATTATAGTGAGAGATTTTAGGTCTTTATTATTATCCTTGTGACGATCCCAATATTACTTCTAAAAATTTGTAGTTTTTCAAGTTATTTTCGTTTGCGGGTAACATTTAATTATAAGGAAATATTTAGTTTTAGGCAATTTATATCAAGAAAGTCAATATCTAAATAATGTATTTAGCTTTTTCTTATTTTGAAAGTCACAATAAAAGAGGCAAGTTTTAAATAAGTATTTGAAATTTCTTTAAAAGACTATCAACCCTCATAATAATACAAGTGAATATTAGAGTATTTTATCTTATCTTGTGCTATTGCGTTTGATTTATTAGTTGTAAACAAAATATGTAAAATCCGCCTTAGAGTTGAGTTGAGGATCTCTAGTCCTCATAGAGCCTCACCTCAGATCAATTTTAGATCTATTGGTATTCGAGCGACGAGTTGCTCCATAACGGTTGATCTTAATTTTTTTTTATGCTCATTTATTTAAAGTGTCATACACATCTTTGCGCCCACCTCATATTCCGAATGACGGATCTCAAATTTTTTCTATTTGCATAAAGTTTTTTGATCTAAGATTTGATACCCATAATCCATTTTTGTTGCTATCTCCTCTCCCCCTATCTCTTTAACATAGTCATCACTCAAAAAATTTCGTTTTATAGTAGTTCTCTCCACGTTGACATTCTTTGTCTTAGCCTCCAACTCTCATTTACTTATTATTTTATTTTAGGTTTCTCACTCGTTTCCCTGCACCTTTGCGCTAACACCTATTCTCCTGCATCACACCAGTTTTACCAATTCGCATGCTTTTTCTCATGGTTTTTCTGTCTGTTCTTTTCGTTAAATCTATCCAATCTAATTTTCACTTATCCCTCTTCCATGACCCCATTCCTTATTTTTATGTTCATGTCATTTCGTTGGTTTTCACTCTTCACCATTTTCCCATTTATTCCTTGTCATCTTGCATTTCTATACACCTTTTATTCTATAGCTCAACACCAAACAACACCAATGTTTCATTTCTTTCTTTATATTTCTAGCTCATTCCACTTGGATCTCACTCACCTACATTTTTCACAGTTGAATCCATCTTCATTTGCAAAAAATGTGTTTGCACACATACACAACTATCCATTCATATACATCTGCTCTTTTTTGTATCACATGCTAACCTTACCTCATGCCTATGCATCCTATTTGGCCTCCATTATTTCCACGTTGCACTCATAGCAAATCTAACATGTCATATTTTTGGTTCTTAGTTAGCATAATTCTCAACAATCCCATTTCCATACTTTTGTCACACCTATCACAATTCACTTCAAGCCTGCCACATTCACAAACATCAAGCTTCATCATAGCAACATCTAGAGCATGTTCCCTCCCACCCCGCATTAGTAGGCACCTACCACATCATCTGATTTAACAATGTTTTGAGTTTAGATATATTCTAGAGCAACATTTAGCTTGAGTTCCATTGGAGACATCTCCTCCCACCTCGAGCTATGTAGGCACCCAGTACCTCCTCTTCAGGATAACATCGACAACATTCAAAGTGGGCTATTTTTTGGGTGTTCCCTCCCACCCACTTTAGTAGGAACCTACTACATCATTAGATTCAATTCAAAATAGTAGCACTTGGATCGAATTCCTCCGGAGACGTTCCCTCCAACCTTAGGCTATGTAGGCAGCTACTCATCATCATCTTCAACATTCAATCAACATCAACATCCATATTTTCATTGTATTCATGTTTTTCCTTACCTTCACTCTTTAACAGGGAGGTGGAATGTAAGGGACACTTTCCGTCTAGACTAGGAGGAATTGGGTAACCATGTTGTCTGCCTCATAATGGTAACATCTAATGAGGAAGGAAACATTTAGTCCTAGGTAACTTATATCAAGAAAGGAAATATCTAAATAATGTATTTAGCCTTTTCCTATTCGAAAACTCACAACAAAGGAGGCAAGTTATAAATATGTATTTGTAATTTCTTTAAAAGGATATCAAGTCTCATCATAATACAAGTGAATGTTAGAGTCTTTTATCTTATATTTGTGATTTTGTTTGATTCATTAGTTTTGAGTAGAGTTTGTAAGATCTACTTCAATAGTGAGGGTCTCTAAGCCTCATAGAGCCTCACCTCCTCACCTCCAATCAGTTTCATATCAATAAGTCTGGATCTTTTCTTAACCAAAACCTCTCAAAATTTTGAATACTTTTTTGAAGTTCTATGACAATTCCCTTTAGATGTTCTTGTTTCATGAAAAGACTATTAAATCACATAAAAATGTCTGACCTACTAGTGTCCACTGACCAACATAGACAATTTGATTTTAGAAAAGTAACATCAAACTTAATACAAATTAGCAATCTTAATTAGTATTCTTATGCATTTTAATGATATTATGGAGGGGCACCCACACAAGTTTTAAGGGTCTCATCACATGGTCAGCGTCAACCACTTGAGACATGCAAAATTGTTTCACCCTTGCAAATTGGATGCATATGAAGCATGGGATAAGTAGCAATCAATATATTTTTTTTAAGTTTTTCAGTAGATGCTTATAGAGTTACAAACCCTTAAGGTGGGAAGGGTTGTTTTGCAGGGTTAGTTTATTGATATTTTCTAATAATTTTACTGGTATATAGTAACATTTTGGAGTAATTGTACAAGCTTAGGGTAGTAGGGTTAATCTAGAGATTGCCAATAGGAGGTGGTATAAGCCAATTTTTCCAATAGAACAAGCACTGAGGGCTTTTGGTTTGGAACACTCTAGGAGATGGCTATCAAAATTTACCACATCAAAATTTTCCAAGGAGGTGGCGAGGATTAGAATGTAGGGCTCATTTGAAGATATCGATATTAACTTTAGGGAGTGATATTAATATGAATAAGGTGGATAGTATTCAAAGTAGGCTATTGGTTGGAAAATTTAGTTATGTCTCCTTTAGTAAGGAGAAAATGTAAAGTTGGGTTACTCAATCATTGGAAACCTTCATTAGCTATTTTCCGAAGGTGATTTTTCTCATGAACAGTTGGTTATATTTTCATTTTCTTCTCGCTGGAAAGGACCTATAAATAATCGTTAAGAAACCATCAATGGTTGACCACTGTAATTGTTGGCTTCAAAGATGGAATATTTATTTTAATCATTTTTTAGAGAAGCTAAAGTCCTAAAACATATGGGTTAAAATATTGTATTTTCCATTAGAGCTCTTGTCGAGACAAGTAGTTAAAAAGGTGGCTAACACTATTGGAAAAATTATTTATTTGATGACTTGTATTTTGTGGCATTTGACAAGATGGTTTTGTGGGTTCTTGTGGAAGTGTATGTTTCTTTTGTTCTCTCGGTGAAGATTGAGGTTAATTGTGGGAAGAAATCTTTCTTTCAATATTTGGACACTTTAAAAGTCTTGCTTAGGTGTCTCATATGCCATCAATGTGCCATTTAAAAGGTAGTTTCCCATAAATTTATTTTAAAAATTGCATTGTGTATCATTTCTCAGGTTCTAATGGTTGGCGAAGTCACAAATCTTCGAAAGTTTGGGAGAAAAACCATAGTGTTATTATCTTGACATCTTCTGGTTATGCTTTAGACTACTTTGCAAATGATTATATTATAAATGTGTTGACATATTATCTCTAGCACCAAGGTAAGGTCAAAAATATTGGTTGGGGAAGTTTTTTCATAGTGCCAGATAATTCGAAAGAAGGTTTGGAGTTTAGTTTTGTCGAGGATGGGGAAACCCAAATAGGGTTTCTCTTTCTCGTGATCCTTCTAGCCTAGTTAATTTGGAGGAGTACATAAGTGTAAGGTTGGATATTTCAGAGAACCATATTAGGTTTTTAGTACTAGTTGATTCTAAAGTTGGAATTTTTGTGTTATGGTGGATCTTAAAGAGGTATTTTTTTTAAGAACAAACATATCACAATTCTAGTCTCGAGGATAATAGTTTCGGAAGAGGCTTCCCTTTGTGCACTAATTTTTTTTTTTTTTTTTTTTTTTTTTTTTTTTTTTTTTTTTGGAACAAGTTGAGGATTCAAATATGAGGTTCGAAGTAAACCCTGATAAGGTTTTTTTGCCTTTGGTCTCATAAGTAATTCTTACCACTCTGGTGGATTAGAGTTCATGTCTAACTCTTTCTCATGTGGTGGAGGATTCTAATTCAAAGACCCAAGATGCATTCATCATCCTTCCACAATCTAGTTTTGGTACAACTTTATCTTATGATCTTCCAGGTTAGCTAAAAGATTGATCAAACTCTCTAATTCAATCTCTTACTCTAGAAGAGATATTTATTATTGGATGAAATTAAACATAATTCTCTTTTAAGTTATGTTATAAAGCCTTATGAAGAGAGATAGGAAGTTATTTTCTTAAGCCCAAAGGATTTTCCTCCTTTGTAAAATAGTCATGTAGATTTGGTGGTTGGTAAAAAATCTATGGTTTCTTATTGTTTTAAAAATCCTTTGCTGAGGAAGTTTAGATCCCCTCAAACTATCCTTTCTAATTTTGGTTTCATAAAAAGCTCAAAGTATTCTTATACAACGTTTCTTGTAGCTACATCTTATAAACCTTGTACTTTTGATTTAGGGGTCAAACATTTGAATCCTAAATTCTTTTTGAGCCTCATCCTTAATAATATTTAGGATTCTTCCTTCAGGAAAGAGTTGATGGACTCCACATTTCCTATGATCCAGTCAATTCTCCTATCCTATAAGGAAATTCTAAATATAACCCTTATAAATGTTTATAATGCATCAGGTTGGAAAAAAATAATTCTTGGTAATCCTTTTGAAAATGCTACTATTAGTACGAAAAAAGAAACAAGAAAGATATGGCTTGAGGAGGAGCTAGATATGGTTATCTATTCAAGGAAGCTTCGAAAGTGTTTTGTAAACCTAGGGGACTTAAAGTAGAGATTGTAGAAAATATGTGATAGGTTAACTCGATAATGCAATATAAATCAAAGTAGAATACTATAAACTACTTATACTATCAATTTGTGGAAGCTTAAATATCGAGCTGAACAATATAACCAGAAGAAGAAGAATCAATGGAACAATACACATAAAAATACTTTTGGGAAAGCCTTAGCTAAGAACACCAAACTATTGTATTATCATACATGGTGGAAATATATACGAATTATATAAAGCCTTAGCTCTCACAGCTAGCCAGCTCTCAGTACAATCCTCACAGATGCTCATAGGCAAACTTGGCTTCTTTCCAGCCTTCCTCTCTACCCTCCAAGCTTCTATTTCCTTGCGCGGTTCCTTGTGGATGATTAGCCTCTTACCAAGTGGAAAACCAATCCTTCAAAACTGTGCAATCCTCAAGGATGAATCCTTGATTGGATGAATGAGTTTTGTCCATGAGAAAACACATGCAACTGATAGCACATTATCCTTGAACATTAACCTCAATTGGGTCTTTCTCAGAATAGAAATGCATGATTTTCTCATGAGGGAATCTTCAATTAACTGGAGTAGCACTAGTTGAGTGCATTAATGCATCAACTGACTGTTAACTCACTATTAGTTCCTCAAACAGTTTGGAACTAATTTAAATAGACTTAACTTAGTAAACTGATTTAACTAATTACAACTTAAATATAACATAATCTTATGTCCTTAATTTAAAGGATAACTCCTGCATACCTTAAGAAAGACTTCTAAATTGAATTTCTCCAACTAATTAATTTAAAATAAATTAATTAACTATTTCCAGGTAGCTCTTAAGACTAAATTAGATTTTAATTCAAAATTTAATTCAAGGACAAATGAAATTGGAATATTCTTGTTGTCATAATTCAACACTCCCTCACAACAACAAAGGGATAATCTGCCCACCCAATCTTGTCTCTATGGAACTCAAATTTACACTTTGACAATGCCTTTGTCAAAATGTCAGAATCTTGCTTCTCTGTCGAAATATACTACAACAACATGATCCTCCTCGCCTGTGAAAAGCCACAAGAAACAAATCTTGCCTTATGCTTCTCCACACTACCATCAATAACTTTCTTTACCTTGTAAAGCCAATGGGAACTCACAATTAACTTGTTCTCCAGTCTCAGAACCACGTCCCAAACACTGTTACGAACTATGGAGTCATACTCCTCCACCATAGCATCAACCCAATTCAGCTATTGCACTACTTCCTCAAAGGAAGATGGCTCGGTCTCAACACATTCCCCAACAAGGGCCATGTATCCAGTGTACCTCTTAGGTGACCTCCTCTGTATGTGCTGAGAAGATGGTGCTCCCACACTCTCTCTCGTATCCTCCAAAAATATGTCAGCTTTTCTTGTACGCTTACGTCTATCTCTCGAAGACTCTGCTTGAGTGGATGTCTCCACTCTTAGAACCTCTGCATGTGGCTGCTCCACATCAGTCTAATTCTCCTCATCCTTAGGAACCAAGAGTTCCTCCATAGCCTGTAGTTGGAAATCCCTCTCAAGGGAAACTCGCATGGCCTTCTGCTCATCAAACTTGAGATCTCTACTAACCATTGTCCTCTGACTGGTAGGCAAGTACACCCAATAGTTGTGAGGTGTGTCAGTGTACCCAACAAATATCCCCAACTCTATTGTTGGCTCAAGCTTCTTCCGTGCATCCTTTTTCAAATTGCAATATACCAATGAGCAAAAGATCCTGAAGTGACCCACATCTGGTCTGTTACTGGAGAAATCTTCCTTTGGTGTCTTTATCCCAAGTATGCAATGCAGGATTCTATTTGGAAAATAGACCGTTGTGTTGCATGCCTTAGTCCATAAGTGAAGTGGTAGGCCTTGGTCATGTAGAATTGCCTATGTTTCCCCTACAATAGTTCTGTTCTTCCTCTCGGCCACCCCATTCTGCTATGGGTTATGAGGTGCCATCAAGTCTTGTTAATTCCTTCCGCTCCATAGAAGTCCTTAAAATCTTGAGAGACATATTCTCCACTGTTGTCATTTTTCAAGGCCTTGATCTTCTTCCATGACTCTTTCTCGACCAAAGCTTTGAACTCACAAAACTTTGTGAAAGTTTGGTCCTTCTTTTGCATGAAATAGTCCAGCATTTATGAGAATAGTCATCAAGGAAAATCACATAATGCCTTTGCTTCATTGTGGATGTCATCAAGAATGGTCCACACAAATTAGTATGAACTCACTCTAAGATAGCCTTTGCTCGATTGTCTCGATCATGAAAGGAATACTTGGTGTACTTTCCCAAGGTACAACTTTTGCATGTGTCAACTTGCTCAACTTTACCTTTGGGAAGTCTTGTAGATATTTGTTGCATTATCTTCAAAGCCTCATGATACAAATGGCCTAACCACCTGTGCCACAACTTGCCAATGTCTTGGCTTTAAACAAATTTTTCTTTCGTACTCAATGTTGCACAATCATCTGCCTCTAGTTTATAGATATTATTCACCCGAATCCCTATCCTCTTGGTCTGACTCATGTATTTGTGTCTTAGGAACGCCTTTCCTTTAGTGAAGACAACATCATAGCCTTTTTCCTCCAACATCACGTTTGATACTATGTTGTTCTTCAGTCTAGACACATACATCACATCTGGCAAGGTGAGAGGAGCTCCATGCTCCCTCTAAAAAGCAACCATGCCCACTGCTGAAACACTATACCTTCCATCGTCACCCATCTCTATGCGCATCTTGAGGTCTTTCTCCTCCAATGCACTAAATAATTTTTTATCACCAGTCATGTGGAATGAGGCTCCACTGTCATGATACTAGACACAACCCATCATTGATGACACCATACATGTGACGAGGGTAAAGTCCATTTCGAACTGAGAGGTTAATGCCTCACCTTTCGATCCTTCTAAGTGTCGGGCCTTCTTGGACTTCTTCGATGGGCAATTAGTTGTAAAATGTCCCATCTTGTGGCAATTAAAGCATCTTACTTTAGACATGTCACCCTTCTTCCCTCCATTAAAAGAAATTGATTTGAAATGGGAAGCCTTCCCCTTTCATTTCCTTGTCTTACTTGCTAAGGTAAGATTTTCTTCATCATCATTCTTGGATGAAGAACCATCTCATGTGCTCCTCTTGATCTCCTCCTACATAAGATCCAACCATAGTCGTTCCCAATCTAGCAATTTCTCCCTTCCATTCACAGAGTCCTGGTAGCTATTCCAACTCTTTGGAAGACCAAGGAGAGCGAGGCTCACCATATCATCATCGGCAATAGTGATTACCACACTGCCAAGCTCATCTCTACAAGTGGTGAGCTTGTTTAGATATGTGGAAATAGTATCGCCCTTCTCCATCTTGATTCTTCGAAGCTTGTCCTTGAGAGCCAATTTCCTCTGGTCGCTATTGTTTTGGTAGAGGTCCTTCAATGTCTTTCACATTGAAAATGGAGTATCATTCTCATGGAGACTTGAGGCAATATGGTCTCGAAATCCCTCAAAGATAATCTGTCTCGCCTTCGCCACACACTTCTTCCACTCAACCAACTCGTGTGCATTAGTTGAAGCTAGCTTTGGGATTTCTTGATCAATGAATTACTTCAAGCCATTGTCTTCAATATAGCCTCCATTCTATCTTTCCATGCTATGTAATTCGAGCTACCTTCCAAGGCATACTTGGGTCTCAAGCCATAGAATTCCTTGGCCAACCTCGAAGTATAATGTGAATTCGATTTGCACCTACAACCCCGAATTTCAAACTTCAAATTCTCTTCTCAGTATACTGTTCATAGCTCTGATACCGTGTAAAAAATCTATGATAGGTTAATCCAATAATGCAATATAAATCAAAGAAGAATACTATAAACTACTTATACTATCAATTTGCGGAAGCTTAAAGATTGAGCTGAACAATATAACCAGAAGAACAGAATCAATGGCACAATACACATGAAAATACTTTGGGGAAAGCCTCAACTAAAAACCCCACACTATTGTATTATCATACATGATGGAAATACATAGGAATTATACAAAGCCTTGGCTCTCACAGCTAGCCAGCTCTCAGTACAATCCTCATAGATGCTCACAGGTAATCTTGGCTTCTCTCCAGCCTTCCTCTCTTCCCTCCAAGCTCCTATTTCCTTACTCTGCTCCTTGTGGATGATTAGCCTCTTACTCTATTCCTTGAGGGAGTTGGCTTCTGAATTTGAAATGAAGAACCAAGGACTTGAAGTGTGGCAGAAGCCAAGGGAAATTTTCCTATCTCAAGGAAAATATGTGGTGAAGCCTGTGACTACCTCGAGGATCTTAACTTTTAGAAGTTATATGGTAGTGATGTCAGACCAAATTTGGGAAATGCCTCTGAGTT
>APFE031446139.1:0-22240 GCA_000404065.3 Pinus taeda | reverse complement strand
TCCATGGCGATTATAGCAGGATTGATGTGTTCTCCTGTGAGGCCTGGATTGATGTGTTCTCCATGGCGATTGTAGCAGGATTGATGTGTTCTCCTATGAGGCCTGCACTGATGTGTTCTCCATGGAAATTGTAGCAAGATTTATGTGTTCTCCTGTGAAGCCCGGATTGATGTGTTCTCCATGGCGATTATAGCAGGATTGATGTGTTCTCCTATGAGGCCTGGATTGATGTATTCTCCATGGTGATTATAGAAAGATTGATGTGTTCTCCTATGAGGATGGGATTGATTAAGTTCTCCTGTCGAGACATCCTACCCCTGCAGTCTGGGACTCATCGGAAGCACCTCTCATCTGATCAATGAGCAGGGAAATGAAGTTAGGGACCATAGTAGTATCGATGGATGCATCGTTGTATATACTGTACTCCCTATGTTAGGATGACATCCATTGATCTGGGATCAATGATCATAGTCTGTGACTAGTGGTAGGAGTGGTACATTCTATGACACTGACTTCCGATCAGTTGAGACTGGTCTCGAACCAGTGGTACGCACTCTGAAACTAACTTTGAGTCAGTGGAGGATGTTACTAGTTTGGGACTAGTGGTAGGAGTTGTACATACTATGAAACTGAATTCGAGTCAGTTGAGACTGGTCTGGGACCAGTGGTACATACTCTGAGACTGAATTTGAGTTAGTATGATACATCCTCAATCATTTCTTCTTCTTCATAATTTGGACAAAAGTAGAGCAGAACAAAACAAAGCAAAGCAGAGCATAACAGAGCAGAGCCATACAGATCAGTACAGGGTAGAACAAGACAAAGCAGAATAGGCATAATAGAGAAGAGCAGGGCAAGGTTCAGGATGTACGGGGCAATGCATTTGATGGATGAATAGTAGCTACCAACAAACAGATTGCAGATGAAGTTCTCCCTAGTTGAGAGGGAGTGTTAAAATTGGCAACTAGGGCCAACCTTCATGTGGGTTATCTTATTCATGGCTGATAATAATTTTATTAGATTCCTCTCATCGGGAGGTGTAGGATTGATATAAATATCATCCGATTCCGATAAGTATTCATGAAGATATGAATTTATTCTGATTATGGAATTATTATCAAGTCGACCTACAACTCATCTAGGCTCAGAAGCCCAACAGTCACATCTATTCAAACACCAACGTTGTTTATAAATATAGGAGGAATTTTCCTCAATTGGACTCACTCATCCCATCACATCTCTCTCTCTCTCTACTGCACAGGAAAAATTCTCTTCTCTACTGCACAAAAAAGGGTCTCTTCCTCACACATGTGAAGCCGAAATCTGCTGAAACTGAAGCTGCAACTACAGAAGTAAAGTTTGACCTGCGTGGACCAAAATATCTCCTCATTTGAATTATGTTGTAGGTTCATCTAAACCTCCTCTGGAAGCCGCAACTTTTGGTGTTGGAATCAAGTCAATCTGACAAATGGTTTGCAAGATATCAACTGCCCTAGTTTGAAGGAAGCTGTTGAAACTAAAGCTGCAATTGCTGAAGTGAAGTTTGACCTATGTGGACTAGAAGATCTCCTCATATGAACTGTGATGTAGGTTCATCTGAACCTCCTCTGAAAGCCGCAACTTTTGGTGGTGGAATCAAGTCAATCCAACGGACAGTTTGTAAGATATCGATTGCCCTAGTTTGAAGGAAGCTGCTGAAACTGAAGTTGCAATTGCAGAAGTAAATTGACCCACGTGGACCAGAAGATATCCTCATCTAAACTGCATTGTAGATTCATCTAAACCTCCTCTGGAAGACACAACTTTTGGTGATGGAATCAAGCTGATCCGACAGTCAGTTTGTGAGATATCATCTACCCTAGTTTGATGATGAAGCCACTAATGCTGATGTTGCTGATCTAGGGTTTGCTACAGCTAATATAAATCAGATTTATTGTACTATTTCTCTCTGCTGAATTACTGAAGATAAAAGAAGATTTGATCAAAGGGTTTCCCCACACATTATGGGGTTTGTAGCTAGCTAGCCACCACATCTTGTGTCTCTTGTCTTGGCTTGTTTTCTATTGATTGTTTAATGTTCTATATGCACTTTACTTATGCACATGTGATTTCTAATCTATGAATAATAATAAGAAAAAAAAAGTAAATTTCTCTAAGCATAGAGCATAGCATAACTTCACAAAAACCAAACTGACGAGGAAGAGTTGGCCTAGTTCGCGAGAGGACAAGTGGCCACTCCCTGTGAGTCGTTGATGATGACACAGAGACAGGGAACTCCAAGTGAGAAGTAGCAGACAATCCAACAGGGGCAAAAGAGGAAGCGAGTAGTCAGGTATTGATTGGCTTTAAAGCCATGAACAAACATAGAACAGAACACACCGAGAGGACAAGAGAACGAAGACAGAGAAAAGAAGAGAGAGTGAAGAAAAAAGCAGAAAAACAGAGAGCCGAGCTGACCTAAGGCAGCATTGAGCAGACAGACAGCTTGAGAGGTTCAAGCAATCCCTGAGAGGATCTGTCGAGAATTGAGTACCACATTAGGCTCCTCCCATTAAAGACCAGAGAGGTCAAGACTTGGAGAGGAAAAGAGTCTGTGCACTCTAGTGGCTTGGGGAATCCAAGAACCACCCTACCAAGAAATTCTGTTTCAGGAGACTCAAATTGAGCTCCTCATTGTAATTCTCTGCTTTAAGGACACAATAAAAGAAGGCCACCACTGAAAGCTGGACCGGAGATGTAGCCATGGAGAATAGGTTGAACTCCTTATTAATTTTTGTGTTCTTGTATTTTCTTACTGTGTTTCTCTTACTGTTTTCCATTTTCCAGTGTCTGTGTATTTTGCAATCTGATTGCTCTGTTGCCTAAAATGACATGGACACACACCAGCACTTGAGTCTGTAATACCTTCATTCATTAATAATTTAACTGAGGTCACTCAAGAGTGATTTTTAGATCATTTGTCGATGTTCCAAACCTGGTTAGCCTATGCATTCATTAATAAGAGCTCCTTATCTTTGGTATTTCATGTGTAAAATTATTGGTTCATATGCGATTTTTATGGATGTTGTATCCTTGTTATTTTTGTTGGTTATATGTTGGTTATGAGGATGTTTTATGACAAAATTGATGTATGGATCTCATCATGTTTTGATTAGAAAATGAATGTACAATTAATATATTACCTAATATATGATAATGTAGTTGTTTTGATAAGGCAATAATGTTTCTTTATGAATCTCATATAAGTATGGGACCCCTAAGCTCAAATTTGTTGTTATGGGACCCCTAAGCTATAATAGTTGCTCTAAAAAGTATTTAAGACTATCATGATCCATTTTTACCTTGAAGTCTCTTCCCATTCGGTAAGGTCGCCATTTCTTAACTGCATGTAGTATTGCGAACATTTCCTTCTTATAAATAGCTTGCTTGAGATGTAACAGTAAAAATACCCAATCACCTACATCAAAACATTTTTCACTATGATGTTGATCTACCTGTTGTTTAATTCGATTTTGCACCAAGGTGGCGTTATCCTTTAAAAGTTGGAGAACTTGTTGTTGATGCTCGATGTGATCTTTCACTGCTTGAACTTTTTTCTTCTTGATATTTCCTTCTATCTCTAGAGTTTGAGGAGTGGTAATTTCTTCCAATCCTTGACAAGATATGGTCGGATTCATCTTGATGCTCGATGTGATCTTTCACTTCTTGAAAATTTTTCTTCTTGATATGTCCTTCTATCTTAATAGTTTGAGGAGTGGTAATTCTTGCCAATGCTTTACAAGATATGGTCTGATTCATTTCTTCTATCTCTAGGGTGGGGTCCTAGCATATATCCTCTTCTTTTGATGATTCTTGATCCTTTCTTCCTCCTCTTCATATTCTACGTAAAATAACTTCTTCTCAGCACACTTATGACCTTTAGTGCATTTGCTATCACAATTGTAACAAGGCCCTTTTTCTCTTTTTTCTTCCAATTGTTGTGGTGTAACCCTTGTAGGTTGTGGAAGGCTAGGAGAAACAACACTTCCATCTTGATAGTTATGAAGGGTATGTTTCTTGGTTTCCATAATTTTTCTTTCCACTATGTCACAAAGCCCTTTTTCTCATTCCCCATAATATGCTATCATTTCCTTCGTGAAAATTGACCATGTAACAAGTTGTTTACGAGAGCAAAGCCCTTCATACCATAAAAATTGATCTAGTTCTAAATATGAATATGCAATACATACCTTTTGTAACAGTAGTACACCATGTAGATCAAAATATTGCTCCATCTAAAGTATCCAATTTACCGGATCCTTGCCATCAAACTTCCTCATCTTCCTTTTTCTTGATTTTAGGAGCTCGATCTTGAAACAACTATAACTCTGTACTTTCGGATCTTTAAGTTCTGAAGTTGTGACATGCAATAGCCCTCTGTGTCCTCTTTCCAATGCCACCAGTCTGATCCAAATTGGGTTCTCCAAGGAAGAGTTATTTGAAATCTCCCACCGTGACCTAATTATAGACTAGTTCAGTAAAGCGAACGTGTACGACATGCCATGAGTCACTCTTTCAACCTCTGGCTCTGAAAAATATATACAAGAAACTACAGTCCATCCTCTTCCTGTACCTTCTTATGAAATTTCAATCCGATGCTTAGAGAGAAAGTTATGACGATTTTCCCCAGGTCACTTGTTTGGAATGTAATTCAAGAGTCTACAAAAAGACCACCTTCCTCAGATCATATCTCTGCAAATATAGTGCGAAAAGTTTTGAAATTTGGACCTAAGGTTCAGTGTGATTTCTTCTCAAATGGGTTTTTTTTTAGATTCTGAAACGTCACAAAACAAAAGTTAGAGTGAAAATGCCACGATGACCTGTTTGGAGTAGCGAAACCCTAGAATCCAAAGCTCTGATACCAAATGTTATGAAACCAGCTCAAGAAAAGATAGAAAAAATAGATCAATGCCTTAGAATTTAGCCTCTTAGAGGAGGAAACCTCCTTTACATTACATAAATGAACAATTCTTGGATGCCACAAATGAAAAGACCTCCTTTCTATATATAGGAGTCTAAGGGGTCATAATATAATCAGAGCCAACATAACAATAATAATGTAAGGGCACAATAATCACAATAATGGGCTTCTATGGGGCACAATAGTAACAATATGGGCACTACATCGGTACATCAATATAATAAGGGGGTTGTACTAATAACAATAATGGGTTACACTAGTAGTATAAGAGCCTAATAGATTTCTAGGGGTGAAAGTTTAGGATAGTTAACAACCTAGGCCTTCGGTTGTACTGGAGATAACTATGCAGCTAGTGCATTATCTTGTGAGCCTAGGAGAGGGCCTCCCTCTGGATTAGTTGAATTGTGGGTGTCATCCTAGAATCTTCCAGTGGTATATTGGTCTCTCTATATTTTTTCTTTAGAAATTTCTCTGACAGGCACTAGGCAAAGAACTTAGTCCCGTGGCCTCAAGTGCACTAGAAAATAGAAGCTCAAGTGTTCTTTTATTTTAGTATTTTGGTCATGTTACAAGGATAATTTAGAATGTCTTGTCTATCGTTGCGGCTTTAATTATAAATTTCGTAACTGAGTTCTTGAGTTGAAAGCTTTGTAGGGTTTTACTAGCCAGTTTCAATTGACAACAATGTTTGTTCTTTCATTCTAACACACCCTTGCTAGTCATTCATCTTGTAGAGGTAGCATATGAGGAGTCGTAGTGGAGCTGGGTGGAGGATGGGTAGTTTAGGCCCTTAAGGTTAGAACCAAGATCACTAGCACGTCCAAGAGGCAATAAACTCTTTCGACTTGTCCATCCCTGAAGACATTAGACACACGATGCTGCTAGAGATCAACATGCATTATTTGGATTTGAACTTATAGAGGAATTTGGGCACTTAATCATAGTTCGAGAGCATTACAAGGGTCGCCAGAATTAGTACCTTCAAGCCCTATTCCTGTACTAGAAAATAAAAACCTTGATGGGAAAAATTATGATGGAATGGCATGCGTATCAATATAGCATATTTGCACATTTGGATGATGTGAAACGTGAGTAGCACAATATGCAATTCCATATAGAGAGGATAGACACCCATCTGGCTCAGAGCGTGCATCACATTCTATGTATCACATCATCTTCAACCCCTCCAGGCTCTAATGCTCAAGAACTTGAGCTAGGCAGGTCTTCTGATTGAATGTGGTTAGATGATTTCTGATAGCTCCTTTTGTTATGATAGGTTCATAAACTCTTCAGTGATGTTGTTAGAATTACATTCTCTTTAATTTTGGACTTGCTACTCTATTGACATACAAGAATACCTGGTTTCTCACTCGGTAAATTTCTCAGCGAAAAAATTAAGAACATCTATTATAATGATACATATCAAGTGAACTATAAAATGATATTTTGGTTAATATAAAATAATACAATCCTATAAATAATTAACCTATAAATAACATTAATAATTAACACTAAGATAATCTACATTAAACATTAACATATAACATCAATCACTTAAATAGTTTAAAAAATAAATAAAAATAAAAAATAAAATAAAATAAAATCATTAAACAACACAAATATTATAACATTAAAATATACTAAACCCTTACATCTAGTTCTCATTAATAAATTAGGATATTAAATAGACTTAATTTAAGCATATTATGGATTAAACAAATAAATAGAAGACATTTATATTCTTATCATTAAACCACCAACTATCAACTATTAATTGCTCCATGCATCCACGTTCTCTCTTCTTAAACTTGCAATTGACAACCCTGATGATGATGGACTCACCTAATTAGTCCGAAAAATTGATTTCAAAACAATAACAAATTCTTTCATACTTCTCAATACAATCCAACTTTATATATATATTCTTATTCTTTCTAATAATACTTTAAAATAAAATTATAATTTAAACTATTTTTAATATTTCATTTTATTATTTAATTTAATTGATATGACTGCGTTAATTCGTGACTTTTTAAAGAGAATGAAAGCTTAATATTTACATTTTAAATAGATTTTTTAATATTAAAATATTTTATAAAACTTAACTTGCAAAATATTGAATACTATATCATAATTGACAAGTGTTTATTAACATCATGATCACCCGAGAGTTTAATTAACAATCACCCGAAAGTTTAAGTTTTCTTGAGGCTTCTTAACATTTGATTGGTAAGATAGATTTTGACGACATTCTTAACATTTATCGGTAAGATAAATTTTCACGAGATTTTTCTAATATTGCATGTATTAATGGGGGCGAGGATTTGATTAAGTTATTTGATCATATTTAATGACGACAGTTAATGGTTGACAGTGAATAAAAAAATCATGTTAATGGTTGAAATTATTAATAGTTAGCATTTGTCATTTTTAGCAGAGAGATTTATTTTACAGGATAATGTGATGTGTAATTTTCCAGAGTTATTAAAGTTAGAAATTTTATGAAGTATGTTTAAATAAAAAATTAAAAAATAAATAAATAAATAACTTATATATAAATATTTAAATAATGTTGGTTTATAAAAAAATTGTACTTAAAAAATTGGGCCCTCTAAGTTCATATTAGATCTTATTTAAGACTAATTTATGCTCGTTAATTATTTTTCCTAATAACTTAAAAAATAAATTGAAATTAGATGATTTTTTTGGCGTATATTAGATCCGGATTTGAAATAAATCTATGCTGGTTAATTCTTTTTCCTAATTTCTTCTTAAAATAAAATATAAAGTATCTAGTTGAGAAGTTACGAAGATGAGAAGAAAAAGAGCTCCAGTTGAAAGGAGCAGGAGCAAAGAACTATTATCTGGAATACCACCCTGTGTTCTCTGGAAGACGATGTAATCCTTGCTACGTTTCTGTGGTCATTTTCCTTGGCCAGGTGCATGTATCGATGGGACGTTGCAATCTCTCACCATCACAGCGCTAATTTTGTTGGAAGATGTCGAACCTTCGACGTACTCCCAAGGCGACGACATCGCCCGGATCACCTGAAGGAACGTTCTGGCCAATGACGTTTAATAGAGACACCAGGGAATAGAGCCGTCATAGAAGAAGACAACCCCAAAAGGAGGAACGGATCGGGAATTCAAACACTTCAAATACTTTATGGAGGTTACCTTTAGACTTCACGTACTACAAATTGAGCCCACTAGTGACGAATCTTCTTCGTGGATTGAAACGATTAATCAAACATGGAAAGAGCTTGGAAATTACAGCTTCTCAAGAATGACTAAGAATTTTTGCAATCTTCCCTACGATATTTTGTCCTTGTGATATCTAAGTTTTGATTATTATAGTGAGAGATTTTAGATCTTTATTATTATCCTTGTTACCATCCCAATATATGTGTAGTTTTTCAGGCTTTTTGTTTGTTGGTTGGTAACATCTAATGATAAGGAAACATGTAGTCTTAGGCAACTTATGTCAAGAAAGTCAATATCTAAATAATGTATGTATTTAGCGTTTTTTTATTTTAAAACTCATAATAAAGGAGGTAAGTTTTAAATAAGCATTTGTAATTTTTTAAAAGACTATCAACCCTCATGATAATTTTTTAAAAGACTATCAACCCTCATGTTAGAGTATTTTATCTTATCTTGTGTTATTGTGTTTGATTCATTAGTTTTAAACAAAGTTTGTAAAATCCACCTTAGAGTTGGGTTGAGGATCTCTAAGCCTCATAAAGCCTCACCTCCCATCAATTTCAGATCTATTGGTATCAGAGCGAGTTCCTCCATGATGCTTGATCTTAATTTTCTTTTATGCTCATTTATTTAAAGTAAGTGTCATACACATCTTCGTGCCCACCTCATATTCTCAATCACGGATCTCAATTTGTTTTTGTTTGCATAAAGGTTTTAGATCTAAGATTTGATAGCCATAATCCATTTTTGTTGCTATCTCCTCTCCCCCTATCTCTTTAACATAATTATCACTCAAAAATTTCCGTTTTACAGTAGTTCTCTCCATGCTAACATTATTTTTCTTGGCCTCCAACTCTCATTTACTTATTATTTTATTTTAGGTTTCTCACTCGTTTCCCCGCACCTTTGTGCTGACACTTGTTCTCATGCATCACACCAGTTTCACCAATTCGCATGCTCTTTCTCATGGTTTTTTTTGTCTGTCCTTTTCGTTAAATCCATCCAATCTAATTTTCACTTATCCCTCTTCCATGACCCCATTCCTTATTTTTATGTTCATGTCATTTCGTTGGTTTTCACTCTTCACCATTTTTCCATTTATTCCTTGTCGTCGTGCATTTTTATACACCTTTTATTCTATATCTCAACACCAAACAACACCAATGTTTCATTTCTTTCTTTAGATTTCTAGCTCATTCCACTTGGATTTCACACACCTACATGCTCATCCTCATTTTCGCAATTCAATCCATCTTCATTTGCAAAAAATGTGTTTGCACAGATACACAACTCTCCATCCATATACATCTGCTCCTTTTTGTATCGCATGTTGACCTTCCCTCGTGCCTATGCATCCTATTTTGCCTCCATTATTTCCACGTTGCATTCATAACAAATCTAATATGTCATATTTTTGGTTCTTAGTTAGCATAATTCTCAACAGTCCCATTTCCATACTTTTGTCACACCTATCACAATTCACTTCAAGCCTAGCACATTCACAGTCATCAAGCTTCATCATAGCAACATCTGGAGCATGTTCCCCCCCACCTCACATTAGTAGGCACCTACCGCAGCATTTGATTGAATAGATTTTTGAGTTTAGATATATTCCAGAGCAACATTTAGGTTGAGTTCCATTGGAGACGTCTCCTCCCACCTCGGGCTATGTAGGCACTCACTACCTCCTCTTCAAGATAACATCGACAACATTCAAAGTGGGTTACTTTTTGGAGTGTGCCACCCACTTTAGTAGGCACCTACTACATCATTAGATTCAATTCAAAATAATAGCGCTCGGATCGAGTTCCTCCAAAGACGTGCCCTCCAACCTTCAGCTATGTAGGCACTTGATTCATCATCATCTTCAACATTCAATCGACATCAACATCCATATTTTCATTGTATTCATGTTTTTCCATATCTTCAATCTTTAGGTGGAATGTAAGGGACACTTTCCATTTAAACCGGGAGGAATTGGGTAACCAGGTTGTTTGCCTCATAATGGTAACATCTAATGGGGAAGGAAACATCTAATCTTAGGTAAATTATATCAAGAAAGGAAATATCTAAATAATGTATTTAGCCTTTTCCTATTCGGAAACTCACAACAAAGGAGGCATGTTATAAATATGTATTTGTAATTTCTTTCAAAGGCTATCAAGCCTCATCATAATACAAGTGAATATTAGATTCTTTTATCTTATATTTGTTTTTGTGTTTGATTCATTATTTTTCAGTAGATTTTGTAAGATCTAATTCAGAAATGAGGGTCTCTAAGCCTCATAGAGCCTCACCTCCTCACCTCCGATCAATTTAATATGAATATGCCTGGATCTTTTCTTAACCAAAACCTCTCAAAATTTTGAATATCTTTTTGAAGTTTTATGACAATTCCCTTTAGATCTTCTCGGTTCATGAAAATACTATTAAATCACATCAAATGTATGACCTACTAGTTTCCACTGACCAACATAAACGATTTGGTTTTAAGAAAGTAACATCAAACTTACTACAAATTAGCAATCTTAATTAGCATTCTTATGCACTTTAATGATATTAGGGAGGGGCACCCACACAATTTTTACAGCTCTCATCCCATGGTTGACATCAGCCACTTGAGACATGCAAAATTGTTTCACCCTTGCAATTTGGATGTGTATGAAGCATGGGATAAGTAGCAATCAATATATTTTTTAAAGTTTTCCAGCAAATACTTCTAGAGTTACAAACCCTTGGGGTGGCAAGGGTTTTTTTGGAGGGTTTTTTTATTGACATTTTATAATAATTTTACTGGTATAGAGTAAAATTTTGGAGCAGTTGCACAAGCGCAGGGTAGTAGGGTTAACCTAGAGATTGCCAATACGAGGAGGGATAAGCCAATTTTTTCAGTAGAACAAGCATTGAGGACTTTTGGTTTGGAGCACTCTATTTTGTCCCTGTCATATCTAAGTTTTGATTATTATAGTGAGAGATTTTAGATCTTTATTATTATCCTTGTTACCATCCCAATATTATTTCTAGTTTTTCAGGTTTTTTTGTTGGTTGGTTGGTAACATCTAATGATAAGGAAACATGTAGTATTAGGCAACTTATATCAAGAAAGTCAATATCTAAATAATGCATGTATTTAGTTTTTTCTCATTTTAGAATTCATAATAAAGGAGGTAAGTTTTAAATAAGCATTTGTAATTTTTTAAAAGATTATCAACCCTCATGATAATACAAGTTAATATTAGAGTATTTTATCTTATCTTGTGCTATTGTGTTTGATTCATTAGTTTTAAACAAAGTTTGTAAAATCCACCTTAGAGTTGGGTTGAGGATCTCTAAGCCTCATTAAGCCTCACCTCCCATCAATTTCAGATCTATTGGTATCAGAGCGAGTTCCTCCATGATGCTTCACCTTAATTTTTTTTTTTGCTCATTTATTTAAAGTAAGTGTCATACACATCTTCGTGCCCACCTCATATTCTCAATCACGGATCTCAAATTGTTTTTGTTTGCATAAGGTTTTAGATCTAAGATTTGATAGCCATAATCCATTTTTGTTGCTATCTCCTCTCCCCCTATCTCTTCAACATAGTTAGCCCTCAAAAATTCCTGTTTTACAGTAGTTCTCTCCATGCTGACATTCTTTGTCTTGGCCTCCAACTCTCATTTACTTATTATTTTAATTTTAGGTTTCTCGCTCGTTTCCCCGCACCTTTGCACTGATACCTGTTATCATGCATCACACCAGTTTCACCAATTCTCGTTCTTTTTCTCATGATTTTTTTTTCTGTTATTTTCGTTAAATCTATCCAATCTAATTTTCACTTATCCATCTTCCATGTTCCCACTCCTTTCTTTTATGTTCATGTCCTTTCGTTGGTTTTCACTCTTCACCATTTTTCCATTTATTTCTTGTCATCGTGCATTTCTATACACCTTTTATTCTATAGCTCATCACCGAACAACCCCAATGTTTCATTTCTTTCTTTAGATTTCTAGCTCATTCCACTTGGATCTCACTCACCTACATGCTCATCCTCATTTTTTCAATTCAATCCATCTTCATTTGCAAAAAATGTGTTTGCACATATACACAACTCTCCATCCATATACATCTGCTCCTTTTTGTATCACATGCTGACCTTCCCTTGTGCCTATGCATCCTATTTTGCCTCCATTATTTCCACATTGCACTCATAACAATTCTAATATGTCATATTTTTGGTTCTTAGTTAGCATAATTCTCAACAGTCCCATTTCCATACTTTTGTCACACCTATCACAATTCACTTCAAGCCTAGCACATTCACAGTCATCAAGCTTCATCATAGCAACATCCGGAGCATGTTCCCCCCCACCTCACAATAGTAGGCACCTACCACAGCATTTGATTCAATAGATTTTTGAGTTTAGATATATTCCAGAGCAACATTTAGGTTGAGTTCCATTGGAGACGTCTCCTCCCACCTCGGGCTATGTAGGCACTCGGTACCTCCTCTTCAAGATAACATCGACAACATTCAAAGCGGGTTATTTTTTGGAGTGTGCCCTGCCACCCACTTTAGTAGGCACCTACTACGTCATTAGATTCAATTCAAAATAATAGCACTCGGATCGAGTTCCTCCGGAGATGTGCCCTCCAACCTTCAGCTATGTGGGCACCTAATTCATCATCATCTTCAACATTCAATCGACATCAACATCCATATTTTCATTGTATTCATGTTTTTCCATATCTTCAATCTTTAGGTGGAATGTAAGGGACGCTTTTCATTTAAATCGGGAGGAATTGGGTAACCAGGTTGTTTGCCTCATAATGGTAATATCTAATGAGGAAGGAAACATCTAGTCTTAGGTAAATTATATCAAGAAAGGAAATATCTAAATAATGTATTTAGCCTTTTCCTATTTGGAAACTCACAACAAAGGAGGCAAGCTATAAATATGTATTTGTAATTTCTTTAAAAGGCTATCAAGCCTCATCATAATACAAGTGAATATTAGATTCCTTTATCTTATATTTGTGATTGTGTTTGATTCATTATTTTTCAGTAGATTTTGTAAGATCTAATTCAAAAATGAGGGTCTCTAAGCCTCATAGAGCCTCACCTCCTCACCTCCGATCAATTTCGTATCAATATGTCTTGGATCTTTTCTTAACCAAAACCTCTTAAAATTTTGAATTTTTTTTGAAGTTTTATGACAATTCCCTTTAGATGTTCTCGGTTCATGAAAATACTATCAAATCACATCAAATGTTCAACCTACTAGTTTCCACTGACCAACATAAACGATATGGTTTAAAGAAAGTAACATCAAACTTACTACAAATTAGCAATCTTAATTAGCATTCTTATGCACTTTAATGATATCATGGAGGGGCACCCACACAAGTTTTAAAGCTCTCATCCCATGGTTGACATCAGCCACTTGATACATGCAAAATTGTTTCACCCTTGCAATTTGGATGTGTATGAAGCATGGGATAAGTAGCAATCAATATATTTTTTAAAGTTTTTCAGCAAATGCTTCTAGAGTTACAAACCCTTGGGGTGGGAAGGGTTGTTGTGCAGGGTTTTTTTATTGACATTTTCTAATAATTTTAGTGGTATAGAGTAAAATTTTGGAGCAGTTGCACAAGCGCAGGGTAGTAGGGTTAACCTAGAGATTGCCAATACGAGGAGGGATAAGCCAATTTTTCAGTAGAATAAGCATTGAGGACTTCTGGTTTGGAACACTCTAGGAGATGGCTATAAAATTTACTAGATCAAACTTCTGAGGAGGTGGCGAGGATTAGAATGCAGGGCTCATTTGAAGATGTCGATATTAACTTTAGGGAGGAATATTGATATGAATAAGGTGGATAGTATTCAGAGTAGGCTATTGGTTGGAAAATTTAGTTATGTTTCCTTCAGTAAGGAGAAACTGTAAAGTTGGGTTACTCAATCATGGAAATCTTTCATTGGTTATTCTCCAAAGGTGATTTTTCTCATGAACAGTTGGTTATATTTTCATTTTCTTCTCGCTAGAAAAGACCTATAAATAATCGTTAAGAAACCATAAGTGGTTGGCCACTCTAACTTGTGGCTTCAAAGATGGAATATTTATTTTAATATTTTTTTAGAGAAGCTAAAATCCTAAAACATAGGGGTTAAAATATCAGATTTTCCATTAGAGCTCTTGTCGAGACAAGTAGTGGAAAAGGTGGCTAACACTATTGGAAAAATTATTTATTTGATGACTTGTATTTTGTGGCATTTGACAAGATGATTTTGTGGGTTCTTGTGGAAGTGTATGTTTATTTTGGTCTCTCGGTGAAGATTGAGGTTAATTGTGGGAAATTTGTTTTTTGTCAATATTTGGACACTTGAAAAGCCACTCTTAGGTGTTTCATATGCCATCAATGTGCCATTTAAAAGGTAGTTTCCCATAAATTTATTTGAAAAATTGCATTGTGTATCATTTTTCAGGTTCTAATGGTTGGCAAAGTCACAAATCTCCTAAAGCTTGGGAGAAAAACCATAGTGTTATTGGCTTGACATCTTCTAGTTATGCTTTAGACTATTTTGCAAATGATTATATTATAAATGTGTTGACATATTATGTCTAACACCAAGGTAAGGTTAGAAATATTGGTTGGGGAAGTTTTATCATAGTGCCAGATAATTCGAAAGAAGGTTTGGAGTTTAGTTTTGTCGAGGATGGGGAAACCCTAATAGGGTTTCTCTTTCTCGTGATCCTTCTAGCCTAGTTAATTTGGAGGAGTATGTAAGTTTAAGGTTGGATATTTCAAAGAACCATATTAGGCTTTTAGTACTAGTTGATTCTAAAGTTAGACTTTTTGTGGTATGGTGGATCTTAAAGAGGTATTTTTTTTAAGAACAAACATATCACAATTATGGTCTCAAGGATACTAGTTTCAGAAGAGGTTGCCCTTTGTGCACCAATTTTTTTTTTGGTGGAACAAGTTGAGGATTAAAATATGAGGTTCAAAGTAAACCCTAATAGGGTTTTTGTGCCTTTGGTCTCATAAGTAATTCTTACCATTTTGGTGGATCAAAGTTCATGTCTAACTCTTTCTCATGTGGTGGAGGATTCTAATTCAAAGACCCGAGATGCATTCACCATCCTTCCACAATCTAGTTTTGGTACAACTTTATCTTATGATCTTCCAGGTTAGTTAAAAGTTTGATCAAACTCTCTAATCCAATCTCTTACTCTAGAAGAGATATTTATTATTGGATGAAATTAAACATAATTCTCTTTTAAAATACATTATAAAGTCTTATGAAGAGAGATAGGAAGCTATTTTCTTAAGCCCAAAGGATTTTCCTGCTTTGTAAAATATTCATTTATATTTGGTGGTTGGTAATAAATATATGGTTTCTTATTGTTTTATAAATCCTTCTTTGAGGAAGTTTAGATACCGTCAAACTAGCCTTTCTAATTTTGGGTTCATAAAACACTCAAAGTATTTTTATACAACTTTTCTTGTAACTGCATCTTATAAACCCCCTACTTTTGATTTACGGGTAAAACATCTGATCTTAAATCCTTTTTGAGCCCCGTCCTTAATGATATTTAGGTTTCTCCCTTCTGGAAAGAGTTGATGGACTCGACTTTTCCTGTGATCCAATCACTTCTCCCATCCTATAAGGAGATTATAAATTTAACCCCTATAAATGTTTATAATGCATCGGGTTGGAAAAAAATAATTCTTGTTAATCCTTTTGAAAATGCTACTATTGGTATGATAAAAAAAACAAGAAAATATGGCTTGAGGAGGAGATAGATAGGGTTTCCTATTCAAGGAAGCTTTGATAGTGTTTTGTAAACCTAGGGACTTAGAGTAGAGATTCCCTCTCAAAATGGTCATCCATGATTCTGATCTCCTTCAATTTAAGGAGAGTTTGGGGACTTCTAAGATAAATACCCTTAAGAGATTATTGGAGTTAAATAAGCCTTTTTTTATTTTAGTCCAAGGATCCATGGTAACTAGAGAAGGTATGAAATAAGTTTTCTTTAAAATCTTCCTTGGATTGAGTGTTTGTTGTGTAGATGCTTCGGGTCATTCCGGGGGCCTATTGGTTATCTGGGACTCAAGGGTTGCAGATTTTAAACCCTTCTTTTCAAGGCCTAGTATTATTTTATAAGGTTCTTTTAAAGGTTTGGATTATTTGATAAAAAGCATAAATTGCTATGGCCTTGCGATGGTAGATAGGATTTTTGTAATCATATCTATGATAATGGTTTACATTAGGATCAATCTCTTATTTTAGTTGGGGATCTAAATTTCACAACCTCTGCTAGATATATTTGGGATCATAAGGCTCATATTGACCATTTACCTTAGAATTTTAATCAGATGATTGAAGATGAAAATCTTCTTGATGTGTGTCTTGTACCACTTGACTATAGATGGTGTTGAAAATAGCAACTGATGCAGGGAAAACCCCTGCGATGCCCAGAATCTCAAGCTGTTCAATGCACACACACATACATCAAAACTGTCCCTATAAAATTTACTTTTACTGGCAAATTGCATTACACTACAATTTGCGGAAGTATGTGATATTGGTTCAGGGTCAAGCTGCAACGGAAAGAACCTCACCCACCATGCGAATTCTCTTGCATCTCAGCTTCAAAATTAAAAAGTCGCCCAATGTTTCTATCATGCAGAAGTTTTTATTTAAAACTTAAAATTCAAACTACAACTCACAGTCGACATTCCTTTAATAGAAGGCCACAGTGTAATTGCCAATTACATTCTAATTCCCACACCCATTTTGTTCAAAATAATCAACCCAAATATTTAACTCAAACTTGTTCATTTGCTTACCTTTTTCATCTCTTTTCAACACTGTGTATAATCTGCTGATCACAGAGATGGCGCCTTTTTCAAACGAACCAATTGTCTCATCGATATCAAATCGTTCTCAATCTCCGGAACGCCGCCTCTGTTTTAATATGTTTCCACTCAACTGCAGGAATTCTCAAATTTAACAGTCGCTCCCGAGGTCTTTGACGATGCCAATAATATCTTGAAACTGCTCAACCAGTAATTCAAATCAACAACTGATAATTTTTTGCTCAGAAATTTCCAATCTTCAGACTACATACAAACAGCTCCAGATTTATGACCCAGTGAAAATGCAAAGAGGAAATTTGGACCTTTGCTGAAGGAGTTTTGGCCTGGTTACACTGATCTTTTACCACAGCAATGAGGCAGTAGCTCAATCTTCCGGCAGTGAGGATCCTTTCGAAATTTGGGATTCCTCTCTGGAATTTAAAGATCACTCCAAACAAATTCTCTGTCTCTGTCCTGCATACCTCTACTTTAATAATTAAATTAAGCCATGGCCACCAACTAGTAAGTGCCACGTACAGGAGTGATCACCCAATTTGGCCTTCAATAAGAGTTTTGATTTGTTTGACTGAACTTGTCCTTATGATCAGATAAATTTATTGTTTGCACCGATTGAAACAACTGAGACGGTTCACCATTATAGGTTTGGGAAATTGATCCAAAGAAATATAAATGCTGCTTCAGATTCACTAGAATTTCAATCTAGTCTCCACATAAAGATATACAGCGTGCAATTGATGGTGCTTATGCCCAAGAAGTCCAGGCTCAAGGCAGTCAGTCCATCAATAATTACGCCCTTCTTTTCGATGTCACCGAAGTTGAGCCCTGCTAAGAGCATGAGAGAATCGTCCTAAATGCAAGTGCTGTTGCGCTTGAAAACTGTCGATTGAGAATCTTAATCAACAATTCAAGAATTTTAAAACAAACAGAGCCTAAGCATAACTGCGACTTTAAGCCAGTATGCATCAAACGAAAGACAAACTATTTCAAGACTCATTCCTGAGCATATGCGCAAATAAGAGCCATTAGCCACCCACGCAATTTCAATGTTATCTAACATTGGTTTCTGCCAACATGAGCAGAGCCATATCTCAGGATTTCATGAATGCAAACATGATAATATCAATTGAATTCAAATACCCATGATTACATAAAACAAGCATATATACAGAACTTTACATTCATTGGCCAGATATACAATCTATGGCCCTTTTACAAACTGCCAAAGGCTCTCAAGGAGAACCCTTGCTCCCTTCTCACACTCACTCTTCACACCTTTTCCTCTCATTTTCTCTCCAAACCCCTTCCTATTTAAAAATCATTAAATTAAATGCTCAATCCCTTAAAATCCTCAACAACCCCTAAATCTCTCAACATCCCTAAAGGATAGGTGTTTATCCCTAAAATCCTTCAGTTCATTAAATTTCCTCACATTCTTTTATTAGTAAAAGGATATTTACATAAATCCTCACCTTCTCCTATTTAATTGAAATTAATTAATAAAATATTAAAAATCATCACACCCCATATTTACAAATTAATATTATCACACCCCATATTTACAAATAGAGAAAAAGGTCTTGATGCTCCTGCATCAGACTCCCCATGTAAGAAAATTCATGACCACCTGGTCATAAGTCGGGATATCTCCTCCTGGATCCCAAATTTTATTTTGTAATCCTTCCGTGCTTGTCGATTGCTTCACTGTTGTTGTCGTCTGCTGTTGTCTTCCCAGTTTCCATATTTTGTGCTGTAGTGCTCCACTTGTTCTGCTCTTGCAATCTTTCATTGTCATTCCCTTGTTGTCGCTCTTTTTCTTTCTTTCAGTTGTCTTTCTCTGGGATGTCTTTATCATTAAACTCCTTATCAACTCAATTTCTTTGTCCAGTATGTCCTCTGTTTGCTGATTGTTTCCATCCCTTGATTGCTCCTTTTCCGCTGCTACTATAAATGTTGCCTCACATGTTTCTCTAGCTGTTAATATGAATGTTGCGGCCTCCCAATCGTCCTTTTCCTCTGCAACATTCCTTTGCTCATCACTTGCAACTTCTTCCAAACCTGCAATCACACACAAATCATTAGTTTTAAAATCACAAGACCTTACGGTCTTGTTTGATGCTTCAGCCATCAAATCTTTGGGCTGCTTTGAATCATTCATATGATTCAACTCCTCTAGCTCTTCATCACTTTCAAAAAGTAATGGTCCACTCTCTGGGTAACATATAGAAACTTCAACATCTCCCTTTTGCTGTAGCTCAACTGTTTCGAGCTTCTTTATCTTCTGCCTCGCATCTATAACCTATTCGAGCTCCCTTAGTTCCTTTATCAACTGCAAATTTACCTGATGATTCCACTTCTCTTGTAGTCTCTACCATCTCAACTTCTTTCTCATGACATAACCACGCTTTTGGTCTTCCTTATTTCTCTGCAACATCTCCATTAACACCTCAAGCTGAACTTCTATCTCAGCCTTCTCCCTCTCATATTCCTCTTTGCTTAACTGTCTCTGTATGCCAATTGCCTTGGCATCCTTCTCCTTTTGTCCTCTGTTGTGGTTTATTTCAGAACCTTTATGATGACTGTCGCTAGTCATCATCCTTTCCATCTCTATGAGTTCCTCACTCACTTTACTATGAGTTGTACTAAAGCCTCTTCAGCAGCAAGTCCTATCTTACCGCCACTTACCTCACCAAGCCCTCCTCCCTCGGTCTTTTGGCAAGCAATTGGTTCTCTATCTCCAGAACCTCCTTTGAGCACTTTCTTTGCTCTTCTTGGCTTCAACTCATCTGCCTATTCACAACTATCTTCCTTATCCAATGTCTATTGGATTTCCTCAAGGTTCTGCCACACCTATGCTTTCACCAGTTTTTTGTTAGCAATTTTAAACATGTCTTCTATGGATTTTCCTTTTTGGGAGTTGCAAAAATACTTCTGCTTTAATGCAAAGACTACAATCTTCAAATTCAAATAAACCCAGATCACCTTACCTTCAAGATCTCAGTCTGATCTTGTCTTTTCGTTTGCCTGTACTTTTAAATGGACCGTTCTTCCCACTAGTTGTCAGCTTGTGTCTTCAAACTCTTCAACTACCTTCAGAATCTCACACTCCTGCAATTTTTGTTTCAGCAAATCTTCATTGCTTCCTCTACACAATTTCTCAATATCAACTACTGTTAATCAGATTTTAAAATCTGATTCTCTCTTCCAATCTTCCGGCTTTATCTGCTCAATTCTTCAGTTGTACTCTGGTTTGCTTTCACTGTCAGATTAGAATCTGACCTCCTTTGCCTCCACGCACATCTGCTACTTCATCATTCATCACACATTCAAAAATATATTCCAGTTCAACAAACCTTCTATCTTCATTCAGAAAAACAAACATTCTTCATTTCAACAGAGCCAAGCTCTGATACCAAAATGACGCAAGCTTAGAGCTTGCAATACCCAGGATCATGCAATAACCATGCTTCAAAATGCGCACTCAGCATTTACCCAAATTTTTAGTTTAGTCACTGGCAAATTCATCAACTTAAAATTCCTTTTAAATCAAATACAATCTTCAGATTCTGCTTTGATGTAAAAGTGTGACAACACTACTCAATCCAGTAACCAAAGCTTGACATGCATTGTTTTTCAGTCTTAATCCAATTACCATTCAATGATCCCACCATTACAATTTCGTTCTTACATGCTGGGTTCCATTAAACAGTGCGCCTTTACTAGTATATTCAAATTGGCAACTTATATAATTTAATTCCATACGTTTGCCAGCACATTATTTCTAGATTTAAATCTTAACATTTCACTGTTTTCAACAATGCGTCCATTACCAACAAAACTTACCTGTTCAATTTCCTGTGATAATCTCTGGATTGCGCCTTCAGTTTGTGGACAGCGCCTTCCGGCATTTCATTTTTGTGTCTGCACAATGTCATTGCTCCCAATTGTATAGAACTCTTTCGCTCCATATTCCAGTACCCATAGAATGCAAATTCAATTTAATTTTGAACAGCTTCCAATAAAATACTCTGCGCCCTTATGAAGCTTACGCTTCTTACTCCCACCAATCGATTTTCACCTGCACTTAATAAACATTCAAATCGACTTTCACCTGCAAACACAGTCTTGATTACCAACGCTGGCTAATTGTTGTATAACCGTTCTGCTCCAACAACAAATTCCATGCCTTTCTGTGTCTTGTTTTAAAACTTCCAACACGTTGCAAACTCCCTGCATCCGATTTACCAATCGACTCCGCATAAAACAATTCGATTCAACATAAAGCTTCTACAGCAAATGAATTCAAGCTGGATTTTGGAATGAAATTAAGCCTGTACCTATTTCAAAACCTCATCGATTTACCAATAAGCAACCTGTATGGTATTTACACGCTCCAAGTCACTCCAGTTTGCAATTATGTTTTAATTAAAGCAACCAGTGTTTCATTGACGTTCCATGCGTTTAATTCAAACCAGTGAAGACCATTCCTTTCAAAGACAACATGCTGTATTTTAAAGACGGTAAAACAGAACTCTTGCAATAGTCCAATCGGATTTCTCTTAAAATGATAACGCCTTCCATATAATCAATTCAACAAATTACAAACTGCTATTACAACTACTCTAGTCTGTAATTGTTCCAGGTTTCATTAACAATATATAAATTAGAGTGAACAGTGTTCCATGCGTTGATCATTCTAGTGACAGCGTTCTGCAATTTTAGAGATGGTAAACAAATACATTCCAGACAGAGCCTTTGACAAAAATATTCACTAGCGCCCTCTTTCAAACATTCACTGGTAATTTACTTATACAGAGTTCTGTCTCTTCGAAATCGATCCATTGAGATCGATTTATTAACTCCACGACTTCAATTAAAGTGCAGTCTAATTTTCATATAAAACAAGCAGTCATTCACCCCACATTCGATTTGATGTCTTCAGATTATATGGAACATGTATTCAACTTAAAATCTAGTTACAAAAATATTCCACCACTTAATGAATCGAACTTCACAATTTTGAAAACACACTGTTTTTACATTAACAAATGCAAATAAATACTTACAAACTTTCTTCGTGGCCAAATATTCAATGAGCGTGGCCCTTACAAATTGCTGAAGGCTTATAGCCTTGCTATCCAAACCTACTCTCAACCTCACAATCTCTAATGTCCTTTTCTCACAAAAATCCCTCCTATTTATACAATTTAAAAAAA